>CM063507.1:98362178-98547178 GCA_032207245.1 Pardosa pseudoannulata | reverse complement strand
AGAGTTCATGACAAACACAATTACCTTGTACTATAATTCATTAAAACTTAACGATGGTAGCGTAAATTTGCAATTTCCCCCCACTTAATATGTGTTTCAAGCACTCGACTAAATTTTTGTGCCCTCTAAAGTTTTCGTGTTCAGGGCACGTGCCCCAAGTGCCCATGCGATAATAAGGCCCTGGTTAAAGGCATTTACATTTACAATTTTGAAGGATTGAAATGCTAAGGGATGAAGGCCATGGAGTATTGTGATACTGTGTAACAGCAGTAGAATGTTAAAACTTTAAAGTAATAGCATAATCATAGTTCTATAATAATAGCATCTCTTTTAGAGATACTATTATTATTGAACAGGAATGAATGAACTTATATATTTGCCACATTTCTTAAGAAGTTGAATGTTTGTTATTATTTAAGAAGTTATTCTGGTAATTTAAAAAAAAATTTGTATTTAATTTTTTATAGAGTAAAATTTAATTCTTTTAAATGTATTTAGAATACTTTCATACTTTAAAACTTTTTTTATTTTATTATTTTTATAGAAGGGATTTAATTTTTTCCCTTTCCCCCCAGAAATGTTGTTTGCTAATGCGTATATTGGCATTCCTCTTGACCATTAAATTTTCTGGGGATTGTTTTTGCCTCCACAGACATTCCTGGTGTAGGATGAAGTTTTAAGATTTTAAGAAAGCTGTTATTTAAGTAACTTATTTTTTTTTTTCAGTTTTTGTATATATTTAGCTGAATTTCTTTTCTAATTGAATATCTATCTTTTGTTTGCAGAAATTGTAGTTCTTTGTGAATTTTAACTAAAAATATGTTGAATTTTTAGATTTCAGCTCAGGGTCAAGCTGGCCACCAGGTACAGCAGTTACAAGTAGCTGCTCCTGTACATATGTCCCAAGCTAATTCTCAAGCAACCACTTCTACAACATGGACTACAACGAGTGGTAGTTCAGTTACTTCATCAACAGAAGGGACAAATGCAGGCCAAGGACAAGCTGCTACTGCAACAACTGCAGCAACTATAAATGGTACCCAACAGCAGCAGCAGCAGCAACAACAACAACAACAGCAGCAGCAACAACAACAACAGCAACAACAGCAGCAGCAACAACAGCAGCAGCAGCAACAACAGCAGATGGCAGTAGCTAGTTTTCAGCTACCCAATGGGCAAGTTGTACAAGGACAAGTTAGTCAGATTATTGCTGGTGCTGGTGGAACAGCAGCATGGTGGCCTACATCACCAATAAGTGTACAAGGTCTCGCTGGGCTCAGGCCTACGAATGTGATCCAGGTGCAGGGTTTGCCTGTAGCTGGCTTGCAAGGGGTCCAAGTGCAGGGTGGCCAAGCACAACAAATAATTGCTAATGCTCAGACATTACAAAGTCTTGGAATTGCACCAAATGTTATAGCTGCCAATGCTGTGTCAACTACACCTAACCATCAGCAACAAATGCCTCCCCTGTCTCCCATCCAAACTGTACATGGAGCCCAAATTATAAGTAAACATTTTTTTTACTATTTAGTTTTTGTTAATTCTTCTATTACTTTTTTTTTTTTTTAATTTAGGGAAAAAAATTTCAAACCAGTTAAATTTATACATTTATTCTATTTTTTAAAATCTGTTGAAATATATAATCACACTCATACTTGACGACTTGGCAGATTATTGTTGTATATAAGTAATAGCTTTCCTTGACTTACAAGGTTTTCTTTAGTTGATCCTTTTGTGTTTTGATTGGCAGTGTTTAATTAATTTTTACCTGTAATTTGATTGGCTGGACGCAGGATCTTAAAACTATAAAAGCCCAATGTACCTCGTATTTCTTGATTATTTTGGTGTTTTCAATAAAAGGTGTTTGTGATCTGCGGCTTTTGATTATGCTTCAACAAAATCATCTATAGTCTCCACATATTTCCAAATATAAATCCTTGCTTGTGTGAGTACATTTTTTATTCAAAACTGTGCTTTAAATTTAAAACTCAACTGAAAAAAATAAAAATATTTTGTAGCCTTTAAATGCGTATTTGTAAATTTCAAGTCATTTGCAACAAAAAACATTTTTTGCTCAGATATACTGTGAATAAATGTTTTATTAAAATTGATAACTATCAGATTTAAAAAATGTTATTGGCATTAACTATGTGTGGTGATTAGGGATTTTTATTAGGTCTAGATTTTTCTATCAGGAAATGTCTTCTTTTACAGTAAGAGTTACTAAAGTTATAGTTTAATTTTTTTCTTCACTAAGAACAAACACTTGCTATTTTCTAGAATCAATTGGATTTATTATAAATAAATAATAATTTTTTATGATATAAACGTAAATTATTAAAAGAAATTAAAGTTTTGAGTTTTTCTTTTATATTTTATTTTTGTAGTTATTTAATACTTTATCAAATTTTTTACTTTCATTTATGTAGTACTCATTACTTCAAAATAACTTATGGCTTTTAGTTCTACCAACTTACTCACTTTATTTTGAACTAAGAATAATTTTTACTTTTTTTCCCCAACCATTCTATATGTGATGTCTGCCACCCTACTTTGTTTTTCATTTACATATTCTTGTTTCTAACACTATGTATTAAGTATGTGTGTATTTCAGATCTAGGTAGACATCACACACACCCTTACTTCAGTCTGAAAGTTTAATGTTTAATTTCTGTGAAAGAACATGGTTATTATTATTTTGTGCAACTTTTCACCCTGGTCTACCACACAGAAAGGAATTTTGCGAATGATACCGAAATTAATGTTAATTTTTAAACAAATATTTCCACTATTATTTATTCACTTTTCTCAGAATGGTACTTTTAATAAAATGCCGAAACTTGAAATGAAATTTCTCAAAGTTCTAAAAATATTTTGTTGAAAATTATTATGAATGCTTTTGATAGTATTTACTAGTGATTAAATACTACCAAAAGCATTTTTAGAACTTTTTGAGAAATCTCATTTCAAGTTTCGGCATTTTATTAAAAGTACTGTTCTGAGAAAAATTCATCTGAAGTTTATGAAAGCAACTTTGACTATTAAAAAATTAAAATACATGTTTTAAAATTCCCCTACACTTTCTTGCTTCAAAACATTCTAATTGCCAAGTTGCTAATTATTAAAAATACTAGAAAAATGTGTAAACGAATCTTCATGAAAATTTAAAAAGTTTTGTCAAAAAAATGCTCTTTTAAAGGCTTTAAATTCACAACTTCCAGTTCTGAAGTTGCTACTTCCGTTTTGTTTTGACAGCTGTCACTGATGTTTAAACAACTGTAACTTTTCTTTAACCCTTTAACGGACAGTGGTTTCGTAGCAAAACCACCTATTAAACATCTTTTTTTTTTTAAACTTTACTTTTTGGATTACTTTACTTTATCTTTTTATAATTATTTACAGCTCCAATCTCATACGTCTGTGATATGTGGAAGCCAATGATGTAGAATCAAGAGCTTTTGCAATTAAAAAAAAAAAAAAACTTTTTGGAGACATGGATAAGCTTTCGATTATTATATATATATATATATATATATATATATATATATATATATTTATATATATATATATATATATATATATATATATATATATATATATATATTTATAAATACATATTATATTTTTGATATTTTAAATATATAACAGATGATAGTTCTACGTTTAACTTATTTATTTCTTTTTCTTTTGAAATATATGTATTTAAACTTTCTGTACTTTGATATGTCATTAGTTCAATTTATCTTACTTATGACCTCAAATAAAAGTATCTGTACAAACAACACTTTTAAGTTGTTAAGCTATTTATTTATTACACCAGTTTAAGGATTATCATTTATTGTTCTTCCAGTATAGTTAAACTTTTAAAAAGGCATAATGTTCAAGCTGTACAAGGGTAGGGGTTATTCAACTAAACCACTTCTCAAACCCTAACTTGGTATCCTCTAAGGCAATCCCTTCTAAGGAATGTGAAAAAAATATATATATTTTACATATACAGTGCTTATAGATAACATTTATAAGCAAATTACATTAAATTCCCAGAATTTATTTTGGTGACCTTTAAAGGGTTAAAATGCTGTAGAGACAAAACGGAAACAGATTTAGAAGCCAAAAAGTTAAAAAGTTTTCTATAGAGAAATAAAAAGAAAAATTATTATTTTTAGAAAAAAATTATGTTTTTGAATGTAGACAGATACTTTAAGAAATCCTGTAATTACTAATTCTGTATTTATAATATTTGTAGCTCAACAGTTGCAGCAAGATCCTAATGATCCTTCTAAATGGCAAGTAGTAGCTACTGCAACAAACCCTGCCACTGTAAGTACTCCCACTCAACAGCCCCAGGTTACTGGATCAAGTACACCTAATCCAGCCGTTGCTGCTACATCCACAACTGCAACTTCAACTGAAACCCCTACTGTTGGTACTGATATCAATACTGGAAGACGAATGCGCCGAGTAGCTTGTACTTGTCCAAACTGTAGAGATAATGATGGCAGGTAATTACATATTGTACATTTTACTCACTATACTTTTCGTATAGTATCTGAAAAAAATATTGTATATTTCTGTGTATAAGCAGCAGGGTTGGCAAAACTCCGGGTTTTTTCAGAAAAAACCCAGCCCAGTGGGTTTTTTCAGGGTTTTTGGGCTTTTTTCGGGTTTTTACTATACTTTAATGGGTTTTAGATGCTTTTTTGGGGATTTGAAAACTATTCAGGTTTTTTGTTATGTAAGAGGACAGGATATATAAATAATTGTATGGTTAAAATAAATTTAAAATGTTAATCACTTTTTAAAATTGAAAAATTTAAAAATCAATTTTAAATTATGCAGAAGAAATTTTTGTCTAAATTAAAGGAAGTTTTGAAATCTTAAAATAAATTTTTTTCATCTTATAAAATTTTTCTAACATCAAAAAACTAGTATTGAATGGCGATTATTTTATACTAAAAGTTGGCTTTGAAATAGTTTCATTTGAAGTTTTTTCTTTTCAATAAAATGTATTAAATTATTGCTCTATATTTATTAGCAGTATTGTGTTATTAAAGCATTCAGAAGATATTTTTTTAGTTAATTTGTAAGTTATATATGATAAGTAGCAGAATTAATTATATATATTATCCCCATGTTTATTTATTTGCAGTTGTTATACATATTTTTTTCCCAATTTTTCTTGTCCATTTTTCAATTAATTTTATCACATGTAATACTTCAATATTCTTATTTTTTTTTTCATCATACATTCTTATTAACTTTGTTTAATTTAGATTTTATTGTATTTGTTATACAGATAACTATTTTTCCCTGAAAAGTTTTTAAGTTTTTGTTTTTTCTAGCAGTTTAGACCCCCTCAAATTAAACAAAATGTAGGATCATTGTCAAAGATGAAATATGTAATATATATTATAGATTTAATTCAATATATTTATTATTAGTTAAATTTATGGAATTTTAAATAAAGATTTTGAAAAAACCCGCTCGGGTTTTTTTGGGTTGGGCAAATGAAGCCAACCCTGATAAGCAGAGATTTTTTGAGCATTTTATAGACCAAAAGTAAGGGATTAGCTTATATATACAGGGTTCCCATGGTCCTTAAAAGTCCTTAAGAACTCCTTAATTTTAGCTTTTATTTTTAAAGGCCCTTAAAACTTTATTTTTATTATGATAAAAATAAAGTAATTTTCTGGAAAACTCCTTAATTTTTAAATTTGAGAGATCAATTTCTCTGTCAACGTGATCCACCATCGTCACATATTTCATATCAGTTTTCGCCGTACTCCAAACTTGTTTTGTAAGTTCAGAGTTAAACTTGCCAAACACTGGTTTTAAGAATGCCAGTATAGGGGATAAATACTGGTTGAAGAATATATATATGTAATTGTCAGGGGGGTCTAACCAGCCCCGAACTTCACTTGAATACTTCTTTTGAAATTTGCCCCTATTATTTTCCTCAACCCAGGCATGCTGGGCTGCCAAGAGTCCACTAATCGTCTGTTGGAAAGAAACGCATAATCGTCATGGCCGAACGTAATCTTTATTCATTCTTTATTCATCCGATCAACATAGCACAGAATCCAGAGGCGCCTGAACCAGACAGTGTCAGAATGCTCTCTCTCTAAGTAATGCCAACCTTCTGCGAGAGACGACCAAAACCCGTGTATGTTTTAATGTCGGGGGAAAATTTCTGAGGCACGTGTTTTTTGCTTATAGAAAGTAACCTTTGATTAGAGCCATCTGCAAAAGTGTGGCGTTCCAGATGACTATTATTGCTGATCATTACAGATTTCTCCTGGGAGAGTTATAACTTCCTAATTAAAAATGTCAGCTATATCATTTTCTGTTTTGGGAATCATAGAAAGAATTTCAGGGTTCGGCTGAAGGAATGAAAACATCCTCATTTAAATTGGATGGCTGGGAAGTATGGTTAATATAAAGAGAAGAAATTAAGATCTAGAATAATGAATGGGGAAAAGGGATAATTTTGGATAGACTTTAAGGCTTAGATATTGATATTATTACATATATATTAAGAATTTATAAAATATTTGTAAATGTTCATAACATTCTTTTACATTTTCTAGCCAAAAGTGCAGTATTGTTGATAAAGTAAATCCCCAAATACATATATATTTTCAGTGTATTACTGAAGTAATTCAAAATTCCTTTCCTTGATATCCTTAAAAAATTATGAAAATACTTTTATTTTGTTAGTATTTTTTATGGTCACAAGCTAGAAAACTTATTTGACAAATAAATATTCTTTTGTATACTGAAAAGGTTTAAAGTATAAAGTCAGCTGCCCTTTCCTAATAGCTAACAGTCAGGCAGATTTTAATTAAACGAAGAATGGAGGGTGAGGTTGTAGATATTTTAGTTACTTATGGAAGTTTAATTTTCTTTGCATTGATTGTAATAGAAGAGTCTAAAACTTTCTTCTTTACCAGGAAATGTTGGGTATAATTCGCTAGTATACACACACACACACATATATATATATATATATATATATATATATATCAGTCATTTTTAAACCCTCAGAAAGTACTGTTTATAATATTGTATTTTAATCACAATTTATTTATAGTTTGATCACTTAAAATGCTTTAGATGTACATTTTTCAAAATTAGTTTTTGTCAAACAGATGTATCTTATTATTTTTTAGGCATTTTTGAAAACTTGATTCTGAAATATTGCAGGGCATTTATTGAAATGCCTTGTCTGGTTCATAATGATTAAAATATGTTCTTCAGGAAATAGGGTTTATGTTGTTATGCTGCATATTTCAAGTAGTTCCTTGTAAAAAGTTACTTTGGTCCTTAGAAAGTCCTTAAAAAGTCCTTAATTTTTGTTCTGGAAAAAGAGTGGGAACCCTGATATAGGATCTATGGAACAGATGTAGTCTATGTGTTTCTTAGCAATGTTTTTTGTCATTGGCAACAAAAAATTGTCAAGAATTAATAAAATTGATTTTTAACTGAAAATAACAAAATGAAAATATGTAATGGCAAAAAATAAATACAATTTGCAAAAATTTTCGAATGGGAAAGAATTATAAACACAAAAATTGGAAAATAAATATCTCTAATTCATCTGTTTCATTCTATTATTTTTTTTATTCTTATCTCAAATGATATAAAATAGTTTTCAAATGCAATATATAAATTGGTTTGTTCAAATTTTTCTCTGGTTAAGCTTTTCCACTTCTCTATGCATATGCATTTTATATTATGGTTAAAAGTAACAATAAATGTGTATTTTTAAAGAATATTCTGTATAACTGCAGCTTTATAGTCGTTAGCCTTAATGAAAAAAATATACTTACTGATTAAATATTGATATATTTCATGTAATCATTGTCCAATGTTTTTGTAATTTCTTATAACAGTTTACATAGTTATGATGTGATTTTTTTTGTATTTTTTTATAAATATCTTATTAAAGCACATCAAAACTGGTAGGTTTTTTTTTTTTTATGTATCTAAATTATTTTAGTTTATTTCTCAAAACTGATTATAAGTTTTTTTTCATAAAATTTTTTTCAAATGAAGTATTTATTTATTTCCATTTTAATAAACTTATTCTGAAATATTGTAGAATTTATTAATCAGTAATCTGGTTCATAATATAAAAAAAATGGTTTCAACAAGGGAAATAGGGGATGTTTTGCAATCTTATTTAAACTTATAAAAACTTTTGTCCTTAGAAATAAAACTTTAATTTTGTTCAAAAAACATGGGAGATTATATTTTATATTGTATAGATTACAAAAAATTTATTTTAAAATAATTTAATAAGCAGAATATTGGTAAAAAAATTTATATAAATATTTTATAACAAAATCATTGTCCAATATGTTTATTAAAAATTCCATTTTAAATATACAAATGTGCAATGTGAATTTTTTTTTCTCCTTTTTTTACAATTGATTTTAGTAGACAATCAAAATCATCCTGGTATTTTTTTTTTTTTCCATTTCTAAAATTGAATTTTAATATTTTCAAATGATGGATGTTTTTTTTTTTTTATAAAAATTTAATTGTTTAATATTTAAAATCGCATTTTTATTTCCATTCTTAATAATATTTATTCCTGAAGTAAATGTAAGAATTCTGTAATCAGCGATTCTAGTTATAAAACAAGTGGTTTCAACAAGGGAAATTATTTTTACTATAATACTAAAATATATGCCAAAAAATTAAAGAATGATTTAAAATTATTCTGTTATTATTCTATGTATTCAAATCTAAAATAGATTTAGTTTGTAAAGAGAAATCATAGATTTTAATACAAAATTTAAAATTTGTATGACCTTTTAATAATTGTCAGACAATACAGTATTGCCAGTGATAAATCAAAATAATTTTAGCAATAAACATTTCATCTGAACTAGACAAAATACATTTATTATGCACTGTTTGTTTAAAAATTTCTTGTGAGATTTAGAATCTTATAACTCAGGCTTGCAATTCCATCACTTTTCTCACCTTTAGTCACTTTTTTTACAATTGATCACTTTTAGTCACTTTTTTCATGGTCTATCACAGCAAAAGTCTGATGTTGAAAAAAGAAAATCTGAATTAATAACAAAATATTTGAATAAAAGACCAAAAATGGGATGCTTTAATCTTTATTTTTCTTATTAAAATGTAATTAGTCATATGGTTTCCAGAATTTAGTGATTTTAAAAAGTAGTAAAAAAGTCAATCTACATTTGTAATGAAATTACATTTAATACAGTAATTTACTCAAAGCACACATTTTCTTTTTCTTTTTCTTCACAATTTTTGTTTAGATACTCTAATCTAGCTCTGTACATATTTCAAAACATCATTAATATATGCAGAAAATTATGATTATTATATTAATGTATTGTATGTATTCAAATCTAATTTATAAATTTCTTGAATAAAAAGCAATCTTGAGTTGTGTTAAAATTTTAACGTTTTTTGTATGCTATCATGTCTTTATGAATCATTTGAATTTAGAGTTAAAATAAATAGAAAAATCTTAATAATAGCATCTGTAATCAAGAGGTGAAAAAAAATCTTTTTTTCCCCCATTGTTTAGTCACTTTCTAGTCATTCTGTATTATTTCTCACCTTTCTGAAAGTACCTCAGCAGTTGCAAGCCTGATAACTACAATCACCTTAGTAATGTAATCAGTAAACTGAGTAAATCTTGTGTAAAAAAAAAATTCTGTTTGATATCAATATAAATCAGTAATTTAATCTTTTATATGCAAGTGCTGCTTGAGTACTTGATATGCTTTTATTACTGTTGTGTACTTAATTCTTAATTTCTGTCTTTAGAAACAGTGAATCAAAAAAGAAACAACATATTTGTCATGTTCCTGGTTGTAATAAAGTGTATGGTAAAACATCTCATTTGCGAGCCCATCTACGGTGGCATACAGGAGAAAGACCTTTTGTCTGTAGTTGGATGTTCTGTGGGAAGCGTTTTACTCGTTCTGATGAATTGCAGAGACATCGAAGAACTCATACTGGTATGTGTATTTATTACAAATCCATTTGATGTTAACTCAACTTCTTACACTAAAAAAACAAATAAAGAAAATTACATTTATTTAATGAAATGTATGAGTGATACTTCAGACATTGTACCAAGAATATTTGGACACTTTTACTTTAAGAGTTTTTATTTAATTAAAAAAACTAATCCAATATAACAATTCCATGCAAATGAAAAAAAACTTATATTCAGCTTACATTTAAAAAAAAAGGAAAATTTGTTCTGTTCTTTCAATTTAAAAAAAAAAAACTAAAAGTTTCTGTTTGTTCTTTTTAATAACTTTTTTTTATGCATAACCTTTAGAAATGATTTTCATTTTTAATTGAAATGGGTTCTGAGTGAAATTCAATTTCGAGAATAAATGCAGATTTTAATTTTTCACAGTGTCTTGCAACTAGTGTGTATTTTTGAAATCAGAAAATGATACTAAAGAATTTTTTGTGAAAAATTTCCTAACAAGATTTTTTACACCTTTTATTTATATATAAACAAAACACTTAAATGTATGAGATTGGCGTTAGGTTTATTAAATAGAAAAAAACAAAAGAAAATGTTTTTTTGTTATAAAAAAAACAACATTTTTTTTCTTAAAAAAAATGTTGTTGATGAATGAAAAATAAAACACAAAATTATTGAGAAAACATTTTCATTTGATATCAGTCATGAAAGAATTTAAAAAATAAATGTTTTATGAAAATTGAGAAGTTTATTTATTTTATTTAAATAAAAAAACATTTAAATTTTATTCATATTAAAGATATTTTGTAATATCAAAATTAGTGATTTTTATTATTCTGTGATAATTGATATTAAAGAAAAAATATTTTATGTTAATTTTTTTAAAAGATTTTATGAATGTTATTTAAAGAAATTTTCTTTTTGCAAATATTTTTTAATTTTTTTAAAATGAAAAATTGTTAATTTTTAGTTAATAAAAAAAAATGTTTTTAAAATTTTTCTTAACAATTAAATTTAAAATTTTTAATTAATTTTTATTAAATTATAAAATATTTTTAAAAAAAAAAAATTTTCTTAATAAATTTTTAGTTATTTATTTTTTTCTTAACCAAAGTTTATTATTTGTCAAATTTTTCAAATCATGATTTTATTTTTTTATTTTAAAAATATTTCACAGTACATAGTTATATTTCAGTTTATAAAACTTTATTTATCACAAAAAATAAATGAAAAAAAAAAACATTTCAATTTTATCAATTACAAAGATCATTTTTTGAATTTCATTAAAGATATTTAAAATATATTTTTCTTCTGTAAAATGAAGTCAAATTTGATTCATATTTTACCAATGATTTAAAATCCTGCAAAAATCCTACTTATATCAGATAAAGTGTTTTGATTCTTATTTATTTTTTTAATGAACATTTAAATCATAAATATCATTTCAAAATATTTTTCACATTTCATTTATGATTTTTTGTTACTTTCTGAATTTTTTACAAAATTAATCAGTGCCATAAGTTATCCTTTCAATATTGATTACTTTTACTATCTATGTTTATTTTGTTGTTTTTAATGGACTTCTAAAGACACGGTATATCTGTTTAAAATGCCTTTTTTCGTATGGTACATTTTTTTTTTCATCATTTTTTAAATTGTCCATCCCTTGAAATTTATTTGAGTTTTTTCATATTTAAACATTATTCTAGTTCCTAATTGAATTATTTTCTTTTTTCATTTACAAATGATTTTTTTTTTCCATTTTTTTTATGATTTTGTTTCAAAGTTCTATGGACTTTCAATCTTTTTTTTCATGAATAGTTAAAAATTTCATTCTAATGGATGAAGTTAAATCTTTTTTAAGTTATATCATAACAAAACTTGTGGAAACCTGTATTTTTTCACTTTTGTAATCATAATCAAACATTGCATGTAATTCAAATGTAAAAGAAGTTACTATAGTATATTTTATCATTTATAATCTAAAAATTACAAAAAATTGAATGTGGTTTATATTGTTATTAATATATTGTTATTAAAATTTGTTTATATTTATAAAACTTTGAAAAATATTCAAAAATTTAAAAATTACATTCACAACACAAGTGAAGTTATTAAAAATATTATATGAAGGCTATATAAATCAGCAATATACAATATATTTTTTAAAATTTTATTATTTGTACAGGAGTAACTTACTTCCCCTCTTCCCAATCTGAAATCTTGTTTGCTAATTCTTGTTTTTGCATCCCTCTTCACTTCATAAAATTTTATATTACATTTTTACCATAGTGATTTAAATTTATTGTTTTATTTTAAAGGTGAAAAAAGATTCCAGTGTGCAGAATGCTTGAAAAGATTTATGCGCAGTGATCATCTATCTAAACATTTGAAAACTCACCTAACAAAAAAAAATCTGAATACTTCGGAAATGACTGAGGAAGATCTGAGTGAAGATTTAAATAATGATTGTGACCTTTCAATGACAGTTGATATGGACCCAGGTGTTTAATTTGGTTCACCTTAAGCATAACCTTCTGAACTTAGGAATGAATAATTTATACCCGTTCATCATGAAATTTCCTTTTACATGTGGAGCATATTTTAGATTTAATCATATATTCTTGAAAAATTATTTTTTGAAAAGTACTTGTTGATATTCATCTTTTTATTGATCATCTTGAGTATGTGAATTTTTCCCATTTTTCTACTTGATGTATTTTATGCTTGCAAACTAAGTCACATAAAATTTAGATCCTATATTTATTTTTCACATTTGTGAAGAATGTTTCTTCACTCTTTATTGCCAAAATTTTTTATTTTAAAAAATATAAAATATACTACTGTATAGTCTTATTTTGAAGTTATATTTTGTTTTTGACCATATATTAAATGAGATACTATATTTATATGCCATTTAAGTATGCTTAAATATTATGTGATTTAGTTTTTGGTTTGAATATTCAGCAGATTGTTTGGATATTAAAAAAATGCCTCATTACATTAAGTAAAATGTTAGGATTAATAAAAAATGTGTGAATCGTTAATATTTTAATTTGTTGCACACACTTTGGACAAATAATTTGTTTGTTGTATGGAAATAGTTTTTTTTTTTTTTTTTTTTCTAAGACAGTCAAGCTAAATTAAATCTAGTATGTTTATTTATAAAGGTTGAGTATCTAAACCTTTCTACAATGAGAAACTTTTTTAGATTATAGAAATTTGAAAGATGTCATATACATTACTGTAAAGTTCTATTTTTTTTTTTTTTTTTTTTTTTAAAATCATACTTCTGTTTTAGTTGTTGAAATTCTAGTGAACTTAAACAAAATTTATTATTAATTTTTGAAGTTTAAAAACTTAATTGTACATCATAAATAGATAATAGTTGTGTAATAGAAGAGTAAAAAAAATTATGCAGGTTTAGTATGTAAAAATCCCAGTCATTTGGTTAGTTATATATTTATTAGCAATGTTTGAAAATTCTGTAAAAGACAAATATGTCTCACACTAAGATGATTTTTTTTTTCGTTATTTTCTCAATAACAGTTCTCTCATGTAACAAAAAAGTAGACATTAGTGCTCTAAACCAAACAGTTAAAATAATTTGTTTGCTTGTTTTAAATATAATTTTTTTGGGGGTTTTAGACTTAACTATGGTAGGGGGAGAGAATATAGACATTAAACAATGACAACAGTGCAAATTTTTTTTCTAAGGTGTTTTTTTTTTTTTTTTTTAAGTGACCTCAAAATGTCAAGAAATGACCTTTTTGTAAATCAATAGATACCCTGATATAATCTTTATGCATTGGGAAATTTGTATACATTCTTTTATAGATTATGTATATATTACGCCCGTCTAAACTCTTTCGAGCATACAATGCCTTGCAGTTCAATACAGACAAGAAATTGCCCCAACACCGCAGGAAACGATGAAAGCCGTTACACATTTACCACTACCCAGGAGGCACGTATAGCTTAAAGAATGCTACGGACGCATGTAACACTACCTTCCTGTATAAATTCTATAAAAACATTCAATTATTCAGTTTTATTCTCCAAGGAACTTCAAAATGTAATGGGAGCAAACAAAATTAAAAATAGTAAAGGGCTGTACAGATCAGTATATAAAACTTTATACTATCAACTGTAAAACATTGCTCTTCTAATTTAAGTGTAATTAAACAGTTTCAAAAAAATTAAAGTAAAATCAGATTTGTTTTCAAGATTGGTTAAACCTGCAGGATAAGCAAATATTTTATCTTTCATACGATACCCAATTATTAGTTATCTGCTAGTTTTTATATTGCTCCCTGAATTGACGATTTTGTGATTGCTGTTGTAATGACAGTCTGGAACTTCCATGATGATTTCAAAACTAGGAAAAGTTTGTTTTCTTTAGACATAAAAGATCTTTACATTGCACGAGGAAGGCCGAATGATGGCCGATTGGTTAGGGTGCTAGCCTTCGGTTCCGGAGTTCGTGGGTTTGATTCCCACTGTGGCATGGATGTTCGTAGCTGTTCAGAATTGGCTTTAAGCTATAGGTCCTGGTCTCATTAGACCTCGTGTTGCAGAAAGTAGACCGTAGCACTCCAACCCATTGCATGAGAACAAATTTTTATTTGCTTGGACATATTGTGTATGCATATCCTCTAACTATTATGAATTTTTCATAGTCATTCTGAAAGATATGATGTATTAAGAAATTACACATTACAAAAGAGTCATGTGCTTGAGTTATAGAATTTTGACTTTAAATTGAAAGACTGGTGAAATCAGGGGGGAAATTATACCAGGTTATACTTAAAATTATAGTTTTCATTCATATAAATGTAAAAATGACGAACCTTATCCCTATGGGGAAAAAGCCTCTACTGGATCAAAATTTAGCATATTTCGTAGAAACCTCATGTGACTGTGATATGTCAGAGAATTTGTACGAAAATTTGGGGAATTTAAGGATCCCTTTTTCCTTCCATCCACAATGTACGAGGCACATCCAGAAAGTAAGTTTCCCTACTTAAAAGAAAAAAAGAACTCACACTTTCAGGGACATATTTATTGGCAACAAGTACAGCAATGTTTCAGCTATTTTTCAACATAGCCACCAGCAGAATTGAGACACTTGTCGTATTGTGGGATCAACTTTTGTATCCCTCTGTCGTAGAACTCTGCCGCCTGTGAATGGAACCAGCCTTCCTGTTCCAGAACACTGTGCACATCCCTTTCCGTACCAACAGCATCTTTTTGAATTTGATCCTGACATAAGATCCAATATTGCCCATGCATTGACAGTTGCTTGGTTTCTGGGATAAAGTGTGAAATCCAAGTCTCATTGCCCATGACGATCCTGTCAAGGAACTCGTCGCCATCATCTTGATACCATAGCAGAAATGTCAGTGTTGCTCCTAAGCGTTGAATTTTGTGTTCAGGTGTTAGTTTCGGCTCATAGACCTGACAGAGCTGACAATGAATTTCAATTGGCACAATGCTTTGTGCATTCAAGATCATCGACCAAACCTTGCAGGCGGCAGGAGAAGGAATTAGTTTCCATTTCGGACCACTGTTACCACACTACTGGCAGGAGTCGAGACCTGTCCAGCTGGCATATGATTGATACGTCATAGATCTGTTATGCATGCACAATTGACATGGCTAATTACGTTTACTTTAAAGGGGACAACATCGGGGAAACTTACTTTGGATGTGTCTTGTATTTTGTGTTATGAATTGGTTAGTTACCAATATTAGATGGTATGCGTATACGTAACTTATTTTAAATTACGTTTGATTTTACGTATCTTTACAGTATTTTCAATAGTAATATGACATTTTTCGAAATTCTTTAAAAATTTGGTATTACATTTTCAATTCTATTTGTATGGTATTTTCAGTGCTATTAAGATGTAATCTAACACCACTACTGATCATGTTTATTAATGGAATATTATTGTAATTCATACTATGACTAATTTTAGCCATGTTTGCTTTTTGTATAGTTTTTGTTTACTCTGTTAATTGTATTCATACTTTTGCAGTGTATAATTCCATTTGATGGTAATAGATAATCGTATTTGTGAATTGGAATTTGACAAGGGAACTTGTACATAGACTATTCTATATCTTATTTTTAGTGTTATTGAATCGCATTCATATAAAACTTACAAAAGTGGAAGTAAACTTTTTAAAGTACTTACTTTCTGATTAACTTATTTTTTGTCCATTGTGTGTTTGTGGTTTTTTTTTGGGGGGGAGTCATTTTTTTTATCATTTATTGCTGTGGGTCTATCAATAAATGAATAACTATCAATCATTCCAGATATTGTAATTGACAAGATTTTAGTACTTTAATATTTTTGTTGCGTTACTTGAACAAAGTGGTCTGCAAATATTACAAATTAAAGGTTTGAGTTCATTGAAGAATTTTTAATAGTCTTTAAAAGTCAGAAATTAGTAGTATTCTTCTTTCAGGAAATGAGGATATTTGTTACTAATGGTTTTAAACTGTTGGGGGGATATAAATTTAAAAGCTTGTGTAAGGTTATATGTAGAGCAGGGCTGTAACTAAATCCTTTAGCACCCGTGGCAAAAAGCTGGTCTGCTCCTCTACCACCAAATATAGTGAAAAAATATATAAACATGTTTTTTTTTCTATATCATACATTCACAATAAAATCAAAATACTTTGTTAATTTTTAAAACGTTCCTAGCATATTAATTTTAAATTTTTCTTCTACTTTTACCATATTAATACTTAAAAATATTTTTGAACACTTTGGGGATATTGCTGATACACTGAATAGTTTATTTGAGGGGAATATTTTTTATTTAGACGTTGAATTTTCATTAAAAAAAAAGTGGCAAATTTCTAAATTTAAATTTAGTTTTAATAACTTTAGTTTTAAAACATATACCTGCGTATTAGGGGTGCTTTGTAAATATTTTGTAAGAATCTATAACAATTCGAGTCTCTAGACGCAGTTTAAAAAATAAGGAAATTCATAAAAAATAGCTTTAAAACACATTGGATTCTATAATAAAAATAAATCATTTTTTCACCTTTTCTTTATTTTTACTTGGGGTGAATCGTCCTCTTTCGGACTCCCTTTTCCTCACTGTGCGGCGCCCCTAAGATTGATGCGCCCGGGGCAAATGCCACCTTTGCCACGCTCTAGTTACGGCCCTGATGTAGAGTTTCAAACTTAAATTTAAAAGTGCATTATCAGTGAGGGCTAAATTGTAATTTAAAAATTTTATTCATATAATAGAATAACACATTAACAAACTTTAAACAAATTGGTTCTTGTTGTAATATTGCAACTTCATACTTAGAACTAAGTCATAGGCTTTTTGGTGCCTTTTCTGTATTGTGTTAGTTATGTTCTATCTTAACCAGTAATAAAAATTAGGCTCTTAGTAATGAAAGGTAAATCTCTTAATATATTACTATTTTGAGAAGCTGATATTATAACTGAATATATTCATAATAAGTTCTGAAATATAAGTCCATTTTACAACCTTACTGAAAAATAAAATATAAACGTAATTGCAGCAATTCCCCTCCTCCACATACATTATCTCCATGCAATTAGCTACAACTTTTAGAAAAGAAGGATTTAGTTCTTAGATTTATGCTAAATTATTGGTGTGGCTGGCATTAGATTCAAACAATGTAAATATTAACACATTCAGCAAATTAATCTTTCTCCTCTTTTTGTCAGTCTACCTGCCAAATTGGGAGTAGAGTGTGTTGCATATTTTACTTGTAATTAGTTTTCAGTATTTATTATTTCTGATATATGCTTTGATACAATTGTATTTTGGTGATTTTTTTTTTTAATTCTGAAAGAAGTGTCCATTGAATTTTTCTTTTTCGATGCTTGGAAAATAGGAACAAAATGTATTTTTTGATGCATGTTACTACATAACTTCTTATTGTTTTATCATCTAAATCAAATTAAGGTACTTTATATAAGTCTAACCCTTTCAGGATGATTTTTCATATACATGTTACAGAGAAGCTCATAAAGTTTTAGAATATAAGCCCATCTATGTATAAGCAGAGAGTTCTTATTTTTTTTTTATTTGTTTTTACGTACCCAAAGTTCAAACTTGTATATAAGTCACAATGAAAATTTTTTTTTTCACTAACATTCAAAAGTGGTACCAAAAAAAAAACAGAAAATGTCACAAAACAGGTGAAATATTTTTCCGTTAAATTGCTATTAAGTAGAACAGTAGATAATGTTACCAACTATATTTTACTTGTTAGATGCCAAAAATGATAGATTCAACTCTGGTAATCCTATCTGAAGCCAGAAAATTTTCATACATGCAAATGTGGTACCAAAAAACAGAAAATGTCACAAAATGTGAAATATTTTTTAATTAAATTGTTATTAAGTAGAACATTAGATAATGTTACCAATTATATTTTACTTGTTAGATGCAAAAAATGATAGTTTCAACTCTGGTAATGCTATCTGAAGCCAGAAAATTGTCATAAATTTAAGAAATATAAACTTATTTTTAGCAATTTATTGCATGTTTCCAGATTAACGACATTATCCTTTTTGCAATATTTCTCAATCCAGTTCAGATTTAGACAACCTTATAGCATGCTTTCAAAACTTTTGCATCTTTTTGTTATTTTAGCGAGATTATTACACAGATAAGACTTGTAAATTCTTTTTTGAATTTTGGATTTATTTTGATTCTAAACTTTTTAAAATTTTTATTTTTTATCATTTAAAAAGAAATTTTTTGCTGTTTCCTTAATTTGAAAATTTTTTTGTTGCCAAAATAAAAAAAGTCTCCTAGAAGGATTTATTTTATATCTGTTCTACTGATCTGTATAAGTTGACCCTTCCACTTTAGTTTTGGGAAAAGATAACAAATATACAGTAATATTTAGTTATTAAACGAGTTTACTCATTGCGTTCAACATTATTTTTATTTACATTTTTAATAAATTGGGCAGTTGTACCTATCTATCTTAGCGACTCATACACGATGTTACCATCCTGAAAGGATTAAAGTTTTGCACTGTTATGTTTAAAATGTTTCATTTCATAGTACATTAATACATTTGAGTTTGAAATTCTTGCTTATTTAATCAAAGTTAACTGAATCGAAGAGCAATTGTTATTACTTTTTTATGTTTCACTCTGCAAAAAATGTTGCTACGTAATAAGATTTTTTTTTTTTTTTTTTTAATTGTTCTCTGTGCAAAAGTAAATGAAGCACTCTTGAATAAAAATCTTTGAACTTTAAGTGAAAAATATCTTTACAACTTAAGAAATTTTGTCAAAAACATTATAATTTAATGTGAAGATAACACAGTATAGTCCAGGCTTACAAAGGATAGAAATTTGAAGATAATGTTTCATCTAAGTAAAATATTTTACTATCTTTTAACCTATGTTTAAACATTTTGATGCTAATCTTTGTTTAGCCAACTAGGATTATATAAAATCATTATTATTCTTTATTGCATGTAAAATTTTCATGATGAATTCCAAGAGACTGCTAGAATTGAAATTCAGCTTATATATATGTATGTATGTATATATATGTATGTATATATATATATATATATGTATATATATGTATATATATATATATATGTATATGTATGTATATATGTATATGTATATATATGTATATGTATATATATATATATATGTATATGTATATATATATGTATATGTATATATATATATATATATGTATATGTATATATATATATATATATGTATATATGTATATATATATGTATATGTATATGTATGTATATATATATGTATATATATGTATATGTATATATATATATGTATATATATATATGTATATATGTATATATATATGTATATATATATATATGTATATATATGTATGTGTATATATATATATATGTATATGTATATATATGTATATGTATATATATGTATATATATGTATATGTGTATATATATATATATATGTATATATATGTGTATATATGTATATATATATATATATATATATATATATATATATATATATATATATATATATATATATATATATATATATATATATATATATATATATATATATATATATATAAAATTGATTCAGTCATATAATTTCCTTTACAAATACATTTAAATATCTTGTTAAAGAAAAGGTTATTAAAGTATTTAAAGCATTATTAAATTAAAATTTCATTAGAAAGATGTTAAAATATATTATTATTAAAAGCATTGATTTTTAAATATTTTTCTTAAAAGTCATTCAATTTCGATAATCTTTGGATTTATTAAGTCTTTATTTGGTGAAGCAAATGATTTTGCTTAGAATTGTATACGCTTGATTTATAACTTAGATTAATAAGTAGGAAGTACTTTTATTCTTAGTGATTAAATGTATCCACAGCCAATTATTATTATAATCACTTTTCCTAACTGAGTGAATTTGTTGAATTTAAATTTTTTGAATAATGTATCCTATATGTTATATTCCTTATTTAGAAGTTTTATTAAGTGAATTCCTCAATAACATATTGTAGATGGTAAAACTAATGCATCTCTATGGAAATGTTAAAAATGGTTGTTTCAAAGAGTAAATGTAGCTATTTTTATATATATTTGTATGCATGTGTATCTATGAATGCATACATACTCGCATGTGGACATAGATGTTTTTATATGTATACATAGTATGCATTTTCATTGTATATATTCACTCCATACCCATATACATACATATAAATATGCACATGTTCAAGTTACTGTGTGTACTGACATTTAAATTCCTGATTATGAAGTGATGCAACAATTTTGCCTATCACTGTGTAAATTTTAAGATGTTTCTTATATTGGTTTTCCTACAAGATGTTGACTCCTTTTTTATTGTGATATGAAGAAAGGGACAACTGTAAAGATACAAGTTGCTTTTCGTAATTAGTAAAAAAAAAAATTTCTGAAATTTCATTTCAGACATAAATTATCAGTAGATGTTGCCTCCTTTTTTATTGCGATATGAAGGAAGGAACGACTGTGAAGGTACAAGTTGCTTTTCGTAATTAATAAAAAAAAATATTTCTGAAATTTCTTTTCAGACATAAATTATCAGTAGATGTTGCCTCCTTTTTTATTGCGATATGAAGGAAGGAACGACTGTGAAGGTACAAGTTGCTTTCCGTAATTAATAAAAAAAAATATTTCTGAAATTTCTTTTCAGACATAAATTATCAGTAGATGTTGCCTCCTTTTTTATTGTGATATGAAGGAAGGAACAACTGTAAAGATACAAGTTGCTTTTCGTATCTAGTAAAAAAAAAATTTCTGAAATTTCTTTTCAGACGTAAATTATCAGTAGAGTGGTGCTTTAATTTATACGTTTAATTCATTTCATGATAGTGCTTATAATTTAAATTATACTTAAGTCAAATTAAAATTTTCCTGGAGAAATTAATTGAAATGCCATTAATTTGTTCTACTGACTTGATTCTTGAGAAAATATTTTTTTTTGTTTCATGTTTAAAGAAAAATTTATATGTAACAAGTATTCATTGAAACACGTTGAAATAGGATATACAAAAACAAATTGGTTTTTTTATATATGACACTTACCTCAGATTTAAAAAAAAATAATATAACACAAGAAATGTACAAAAGAAAAGCAGTTTTAGTAACTGAATATCATATTAATTTTGCTTGTTTAACCCTTTTGTGGGCCATTTATTTCTCACTCCACATTTCCAAACTTTCAAAACAGATCTGCTAATTTTATTTAATCGATCGAGCAATTGATGACAGCACATAACTGAAGCGAGAATCACTCTTCCCGTCGTTTCAATAACAAGACCAATATATTAGAATGGGTTTTGCACTTCCCACAGGTGTATTTTGTAAGATCATATATGTGGGAAGTAATCTTCCCACGGCCCTCAAAAGGGTTAAATTAATTGAAGTGAAGTGAATCCAAGAGATTCTTTTAATCCAAGAAATATGCATTTATTAAGAATAAATATATTCAAAAATAATTAAATCTCATAGAAGAGAAGTACAGAAATAAAGTGTATAAAGCTAAATTATTCTTTAGAAAAAATTTCTACTTTTTGGCATTTTTGACTACTGCAGCTGGTTAATATATTAATTTTTGCTTATAACTTAAGGCAACAGAACAAATCTTAGAATGCAAAATTTGTTGGGGTATATTTATAAGTTGAGGCACCACTATATTGTAACAGTTTTCAAACAATAGAAAATAAGTAAGTTCCTTTTGCTGTTATATATTATTTTTTTTCTAAGTTACGATTTATATTTATTTTTCAGATTTAATTATGTATATAATAAATCATCAATATTTTATCGGGATATAAAAGTTAAAGCTTTGTAGAATTATAACAGTTTAAAGACTTCATTTTTTACACATTGATATGTACAATCTGTTAGAGGTATTTGATAAACCTAGGTTAACAGAATACTTAAATTTATTTTTATAGGATATCAGGAAACATTAAAATATTATGAAAAGTATGATTGAATTTTAACCATTATTTCAATTAAAGACTTGTGTGTTTGAAATTACAAGGAAATTTTCAAGACAGTTTAATGCTTACATTTTATATATATTTATTTTACATATAAACATGTTGGGTTTGATTTGTTAAAAAGTATTTTTGATCAAGTTTATCATAATTATGCAATTATGTTCATATATTTGTAACAAAATATGTGGGAAAAATTTACCCCCTATACCTGAAAACAATGGCTTTCAATGTATATAAAATATCCAAAAGAATAATCAAGAGTTCATAGTCATGAAATTTCTGTAAGAATTTAGTCCTTACTGATTTATATGTGAACTATGTACACACAAAAAGAACTACTGTTACATAGTTTTTAAAATGTTATGATTTTAAAATTGTACAGTAAGTGTAATCGTCATATTGTACATAGTCATACAAAAATACGATAAAAAAGAATCATAAGAAATTATTGTAAGGACTGTTTTACCCATGAACAAATGTTTTTACCATGAGATATTCTTTTGAATAAAGATTTACTCTGCTGTTATTTTTGGTTTTATTATTGTTTTGTACTTTTTACTTACATTATATACTAACAATATCTATATTGTCAGGATTTTTTTTTTTAATTTCAAATCTGTCAGATAAAAATTATAATCTTTTACATTTAGCTCTAACCCATTAATGTCTGAAATATTTTTGCTCTCTATATATTGATAGGTATCTTAAATCTCAGTTTTTATGAACTGCACAAAGTAAAAACAAATATTAAAATTAAAACAATTTTGAATATTGCAACAGGGTTCTCACTCTTTTTCCACAATAAAAATTAAGGACTTTCTAAGGACCAAAGTAACTTTTTATAAGGACTTACTTGAAATATACGGCATTACAGCATAAACCCTATTTCCTGAGGAACATATTTTAATGATTATAACCAGACAAGGCATGTTCAATAAATGCCCTACAATATTTCAGAATTAAGTTTTTGAAAATCCGTAAAAATTAATATAAGTCTATTTGTCCAAAACTAATTTTGAAAAATGCACATCTAAAGTTTTTTTAGTGATGAAAATAAAATAAATTGTGAATAAAATATAATATTATAAACAGTACTTTCTGAGGGTTTAAAAAGGACTCTGATATATATATATATATAAATATGTGTGTATTGTATATATATATATATATATATATATATATATAAGCTGATTATACCCGACGTTGCCTGGGAAAGAAGAAAGTTTTAGACTTTTCTATTACATTCAATGAAAGGAAAATTAAACTTCCATAAATAACTGAAATATTTACAAACCCCTCATCCTCCATGCTTCCTTTAATTAAATCTGCATGACTGTTAGTTATTAGAAAAGGGCAGCCTGCTTTATACTTTACATGCTTTCAGTATGCAAAAGATTATTTATTTGTCAAATAAGTTTTCTAGCTTGTGACCATAAAAAGTATAATAAACTAAAAATATTTTCATAATAATAATGATATCCAGAAAAGGAATTTTGAATTCCTGCAGTAATACACTGAAAACATATGTATTTAAGGATTTTCTTTATTAACACTGCACTTTTAGCTAGAAAATGTAAAAGAATGCTATAAACTTTAACAAATATTTTATATATTCTTAATATACATATTCTTTGACCAGTACTTATCACCTGTACTGGCGTTCTTAGAACCGGTTTTGGCAAGTTGAACTCCGAACTTACAAAACCGAAAGGTTAGAGAATGCAATGAAAACTGATAGGAAATCATGTGACAATGTTGAAATTGATCGCGTTCCAATTTAAATATTAAGGAGTTTTTAAGGATCTTTGACAAAAATTAAGTAGTTTTAATGGCCCTTAAAAATGAAAGCTAAAATGAAGGACTTTTAAGGACTGTGGGAACCTTGTGCAATTTTTCCTTATCAGTATCATTTGTCATTTTAACATCAAAGGAAATTTCTAAAAGAAAGAAAACTTTTTTTGTGTGAATTTGTATTACATATAAACAGTACTATAAAATGAAGTTTTATAATAAAAAAAACTATTCATCATGGTTTCAGTTGATGAACCTGTCAAAAAAGTGAATCTCAAAAAATCGTAAAATGATTATACAAATGACAAAATTATATGACTAATAGCAGATAGTGGAAAATTTGGTATATTGCTTATAGGATTCCCAACTGATTTGCTGCAAAGAAAAATTCATGCCAAGAAAGCATAAAATCTCTTTAAAAGTTTAATAATAATAATAAAAAAAAATAAAAATAAATCTGGAAACTATTATTTTTTTTTAATCTTATAAAGGATGCTAAGCATTAATTTGTTAAGATTTAAAAAGATGATTATTTGAAGGTCTTTTTTCTTTAGACTTAATGTATGTATTTAAACATATATACTCATTTACATACCTACCATAAGAAAAAAAAATAATAAATAGTAATAGGTCACCTTAATTTTACCATATTTGAATAAATATGGTTTTTAAGATTTCATTTCAGTGTAAGATATTAACAAAATAAGAACAAATGCTGAAGTAATTGTATGTTATACTTTGAGAAATACAAAAGTCATGATTTCAGAAGAACTATGAGTATTAATATTCAAATGTATCAAAATATTGAGTTTTAAAGAAAGAGCTTTTTATCTATTATATACAAATTTAAAAAAAATTATCTCAACCAAGTATTTGATAAAAAGTATCCGTATTTTAGCTCTCCTTAATATAAAAAAAACTTTTGGAATTTTGTCTGAATGTATGAATACAATAACTGAAAAATGCAATAAGCAATAATTGAAATTTTAGCTCTGGGGAGTACCCCAGAAATCTGGGTATTTTAAATTATCCTTGGAAATAATTATATCAGGATTCCCACTCTTTTTCCAGAACAAAAATTAAGGACTTTATAAGGACCCACTTGAAATACACGGCATAACAACATAAACTCTATTTCCAGAGGAACATATTTTAATGATTATGAATCAGATAAGGCACGTTCAATAAATGCCCTACAATATTTCAGAATTAAGTTTTTAAAAATGCCTAAAAATTAATATAAGATAAATCTATTTGACAAAAACTAATTTTGATAAATGTACATCTGAAGTTTTTTGAGTGATCAAATCAAAAATAAATTGTGAATAAAATACAGTATTATAAACAGTACTTTCTGAGAGTTTCAAAATAACTCATATATATGTATGTATATACTAGCTGATTATACCTGACGTTGCTGGGAAAGAAGAAAATTTTAGACTTTTCTATTACATTAAATGTAAGGAAAATTAAACTTCCATAAGTAACTGAAATATCTACAAACCCACCCCCATGTTTCATTTAATTAAAATCTACATGACTGTTAGCTATCAGGAAAGGACAGCTGACTTAATACTTTAAACCTTTTCAGTATGCGAAAAACTATATATTTGTCAAATAAGTTTTCTAGCTTGTGACTATAAAAAGTACTAATAAACTGAAAGTATTTTCATAATATTTTAAGGATATCAAGGAAAGGAATTTTGAATTACTACAGAAATACACTGAAAACATATGTATTTGAGGATTTTCTTTATTATTAATACTGCACTTTTGGCTAGAAAATGTAAAAGAATGTTATGAACATTAACAAATATTTTATATATTCTTTAACCAGTACTTATCACCTGTACTGGCGTTCTTAGAACCAGTTTGGGGCAAGTTTAACTCTGAAATTACAAAACCAGAAAGTTTGGAGAGTATAGCAAAAACTGAGAGGAAATCACGTGACGACGGATAAATTGATCAAGTTCCAATTTAAAAATTAAGTAGTTTTAAGGGTCCTTAAAAATGAAAGCTAAAATTAAGGAGTTCTTAAGGACTGTGGGAACTCTGATTTCTAAGAATTTTTCTCTTCAACCTAGGGAAATGGGTAATGAACAAAGGAGTGGAGTATTACACGCTCCTGGAATTTTTCAAAAATACGCACACCCTGCTGGTGATCAATGGTTGTCAGTTAAGCAGAAAGCAACACATTATTATCGGAACTGATAAGGAGCGTATTCACGTTTTATGCCTTGCTTGCTTACATGTAGCTTGTCAATATGGAAGCCAGAAAGCGAAATGATTTAATATTAAAACAAAAGATCGGAATTTAAAATCGTTATGACAGGTTGATTATGATTATGAACAATTTATCAATGAGCTTCTTAGAAAAAATAGTAGACAGTCAACAATTGATCAATTTTTTTAAAATTATGTATACAATTTGTATTTTTATATACAGTACATAAATATAAAGTGTTTTTATCATTTTGTTTTGAAATTTAGTATGTGTGAATTAAAGGAGGAGGGTAAGTTTATATAAATGTGCATATTGTTTATTATTATCAAAATCACAGTGTCCCAAACTGATCACATAAAGCACAGTCCACTGTGTTCAGCTTCCACTGAACAAGTTTTTTCAAACTTTGGACATATACATAACTTTAAAATCAGTTAGGTATTAATAAATGTTTAATGAACTTGTTAATGTGTTATTAAATATTGCAGGGTAATTTTTATCTTCATTAATAAAAAATTATACATTTAGTAACAGTTTATCATTATGTTAATGGATGATAATTTATTTTTAATAGATAATTTCTATAAAAGAAATTTATATAAATATATTGCCTTTATTTTAAATCAAAAACCAAAGGATTTAATGATACTAAACACTTATTTCTTGTTAACCTGATTATGGTATAACAATTTTTTAATTGACATATGCATAGCTTTAAAATCAGTTGAAATAAAATTTAATTACTTTTAATTTTATTATATTGAGGTAATTTTATCTTCATTAATAAAAAATTATACTTTACAATACTATGTTAATGGTATCTTATTTTTAATATAATTCTATTCAATACTATTAAGAGTCGAAAACCAAAATTTAATTCTCATTTTCTCATGATTATTTTAAAACAATTGTTTAATTATAGTAATATATATGAATGATTTTTAATTAATTACAGAAATAATTTATCATAAAAACAATAAACTTACAATACTATTAATAAATCTCACGTAAAAATAAAATTTGTATCTACAAACCTGATTTAGCAGATCATTTTCCATGACTTTTAAAGCTTTCATTAAAGTATATATGAATAAAAATTTCTGATACAGAAATTACAGTTTATCATAAAAAACCTTACTTTATAAGTTTAATAAACTCACAAAAATAAATTGTTGTATCTACAAAACTAAGTTTAATATAGTTTTTCAATAATGTTTCCAATTTGAATTCAGAGTACTTTTATTATCCAGGTGACCATGAATAATAGCCAAATATAACCCTATAATGTTTATATACAATATCCCTGGTGATAAACTTATATTTTGCAAAAATCTTAAATATTATTAAAAAATAATTATTATTATATTAATAAAATAATCTACAATTTAAGAAAAAACCATAATAATATACATTTACCCACCCATTAAGCTTTCTTGCTTTGAGTTTCCTTGGTGAACAAATTTTACTTGGCAATATGGTCAATAGGATAATACATAAATACCAAACTCAGTAACTTCAGCCAAATGACAAGTAAAAATAGAATTAAACAATTCAATGCATATTTTTTAATCGGTAGTTTAGTGGATCCATGACTTTCCAGGTGCGCGGAAACCATGTATTTCTCTAACCTGATTATGGTATTAAATACAATTGTTTAATTATTTTTGTTATCTACTACTAGTAGATGGTCCAGTAACAAAATTGAAATTATTTTAATTATATTCTGGGTATTATTAATTGTATTCTATGTTTAAAATCCAATTAATACTTACCAATACTATTAAAAGTAATCAATTACTTTTAATTGTGTTGCATATTTAAAATAACATACCAAGGATTTAGGGTTTCTGATGGTTTAGTCTAGTTATAACACAGTTTAAACACAAGCCATGTAAAGCACCCAAACTTTGATGCAATGTATGATAAATATTTTATTTTTGTTATATAAGTGTAAAATAACAAAATAAATAATAATAAATACAGTTTATTGAAATCAGACGCTTACAATTTGTTATACATATTATTTCTTCTTTGCTTGCAAACCTGCTCCAGCATTAAATTTGAAAAATATTATATCTCCATCTTCCACAACATAATTGCGACCTTGTTGTCGGTACTTTCCAGCAGCCTATTAGAAATAAAATTGAAACAATACAAATACATAATATTAAATCACATATATAATCTAAATAGGATCAGGTAGGCTAAAATCAGACATACTTTTTTAAATCATGTTAATTCAAACTATTAAAATTTTTTTCAATAAAACTTAGATGCATAATATATACATTTGAAACGGTTAAAAATTTTAAAGGATGCAGATTAAAATATTTTTAAACTATTCCCTCAATTAATCAAGCAAAGTAAGAAACACGATTTAAATAAAATGTAATATGAAATTTTTAGGCACTTCTGAAATTTTTTTCATACATTAAATGCCAGTTGTCATGCTTCAAGGCTAGCCAAGGCTTGGTATGGTGCCAATGGAGTTCATTGAATGGACTGGCCTGCCCAGAACCCAGACCTGAACCCTATCAAGAACCTCTGGGACATATTGGATCACTGAATTAAGGGGTGCACTACCCGTCCAAAATCGGGGAAGGAACTTGTATGTCTACTCCAAGCCTAATTGATAATGCTTTTTTTACTGACAGTACTACAACAGGGTTCCCACTCTTTTTCCAGAACAAAAATTAAGGACTTTCTAAGAACCAAAGTAACTTTTTATAAGGACCTACTTCAAATACATGGCATAACAACATAAACCCTATTTCCTGAGGAACCTATTTTAATGATTATGATCCAGACAAGGCATGTTCAATAAATGCCCAACAAAATTTCAGAATCTATTTGACAAAAACTAATTTTGAAAAAAGTTTTTAGTGATCAAACTAAAAATAAGTTGTGAATAAAATACAATATTATAAACAGTACTTTCTCAGGTTTAAGAATGACTGATATATACATATATGCATATACTGACTGATTATACCCGACTTTGTCTGGGAAAGAAGAAAATTTTAGACTTTTCTATCACATTCAGTGCAAGGCATAATTAACTGAAATATCTACACCCCACCCCACCCTCCATGCTTCGTTTAAGTAAAATCTGCATGACTGTTAGCTATTAGGAAAGGGCAGCTGACTTTATTCTTTAAACCTTTTCAGTATGCGGAAGATTATTTGTCAAATAAGTTTTCTAGCTCATGACCATAAAAAGTATTAATAAACTAAAAGTATTTGCACAATTTTTTAATATCATCAAGGAAAGGAATTCTGAATTACTACAGTAATACACTGAAAACATATATGCATTTGAAGATTTTCTTTATTATTAATACTGCACTTTTGGCTAGAAAATGTAAAAGAATGTTATGAACATTAACAAATATTTTATATAGTCTCAATATATATATTCTTTGAACAGTACTTATCACCTGTACTGGCGTTATTAGAACTGGTTTTGGGCAAATATAACTCCGAACTTACAAAACTAGAAAGTTAGGAGAATACAGCTAAAACTGATAGGAAGTGAAGAAAGCGGATTGCGTCAATGGAGAAATTGATTGCATTCTAATTTAAAAATTAAGGAGTTTTTAAGGACCTTTGACAGAAATTAAGTACTTTTAAGGGCCCTTAAGGACTTTCAAGGACTGTGGGAACTCTGTAATATCAAGTGTATGAATAAGAAATAAAAATTACATACAAGAACTTTTTAGGACCATGGGAACATTGTACAAAGAACTATGATTCTAGAAAAGCTTTTATTATCATATTTTTGAATGCTTAAACTAAAGTACCGTGGAACGTAAGGAACAATAAGTCTCATTGTTGATGTAAGCAAACTAGTGCAAGACAAAAGTTGTTCTCACAGGATTACCATACATGACGAGAGCATAGTGCAGGAGATACTTCGAAATAGAGATAATTTTACAAATACGAAACAATTCTTAAGCAGACAACTAACTTTAATAAACAAATTTACAACATATGTCTCAGAAATAATTGAGACAGTAATGGGTAATGAAATATGTTTACAGCCTCTCTCAGCAAATTTATTTCCTAACATAGCAAAAGAAAAATAATGAAGCCTGAAGTTAAAAAAAAAAAAAATTAAAAGAAACTTGCATAATTTTTATACATTTATTCATAAAGAAGTTCAGAGTAGTTAAATTTTTTTAATTTATATAACAATAATAATAAATCAATTGAAAGTACAATTTTAAAAGTACAATAATAATAAATCAATTGAAAGATATTATATTGAATGTATTTAGTGTAATATTTGCCAGGAAAAATATAGAATATTTGTCAAAAGTTCTTTTGCAATTTTCATTTCGTTGACAGAACTGTCAAATGCTGTGCAGTCGTTTATAGCTATATGGATTAAAAACATAGCCTTATTTTAAAATTTTCTCAAAATACCTTTTAATAGCATTACATTTTATTATGCATGTATTGATACCCCCCATTATTCCCCGTAGTGGTAGTAAAAGGTATTAAACTTAAATGCATATTTCAATAAAAGTGTATTGATACTAAGTATAAAATAAAACTTCATTTCACCATTTTTTAAACATAATTTATAAAAAAAACTGTACAGAAAAATACTAACAGAATATTAAAATAAGGAAATAATATCCACAACTATAAAATTTAGGTTCAATTAATAAGCAGCATTCCATAAGTTTTCATCATGTTAGGTAAAACATGATATTTCTCCAATTTTGACTAAGATACTCCCGTAATTTCATACGCATAGTCTGCAAACTATCTGTGTTTAAAAGACAAATTTCTTCAGCTGCAGACTATTTACTGGTTGTTCATTGCTCGAATCATCAAAATTGGAAGAAGGGAGGAAAAAGCGTGTGGTGCAAATGGCCAAAGATTAAATGTAAACAAAAGCACCACTCACGCGATGTCAAGAAAACATCGTATTGTATTGGTAATAAACTACGAAAACAAATACAACCCATAAAGCAGAACGATCAGTAGCAGCAAGTAGTGCAATCTTAAATTGTGTCCTAGAGTACGGGAAAATATCAATAGTCAATATTTACAGTTCCAATTGACAACACCGAGTGGATGGATCCAAGATCGAAGGTTGAGGGTCATTTCACCATGAGGGTCACTCCTAACAGAGTGTTTTGTTTTCAGAGTTTTGATTTGTGGTAATATTGGTCATTCATTAAATCTTTAAAACATTGTCACAGTTTTGCTGCTGATTTCAAGCTGAAAGTAATTCAGAAGGTCGACGACAAAGCAGTAAGAAATTGACACAAGCAAAAGGAAACATTAAAAATATGAGATGAAAGTGATCCAGTCATCATGGAAAAATACAATGGCCTGCATTAGAAGACGATTGACATTGCTGGGTTCTCGAACAGAGAAATGCAGGCCACTCTGTTTCTTCCTTTAAAATTCTTTTCTGAGGCTATGGCAGAAGAAATAATTTCAAATTTTAATGGAGTCTAATCGAGACTTTTTGGCACTCTACTGTACTTAGGTTTTCTCTTAAAATGACTTAATATTGTCATACTAAAATACTTATTTTTGCTCGTCTAGTTATCTAAAGATATATGAAAATTTTCAAGTAAAAAATCATGCCCGTGTACTATACGATGGTTCAGACTATACATATGAGATTACGGTACAGAGTAAAACACATAAGCAATATCTATTACTTGACCAATGCATTTTGTAAATTGACTTTCAGAATTATATTTAATCTCTAACCAAAAACCTTGCTTTATTTTTAGATTTGCTAGTTTTTCAACTTAATTATTCCTTTTTTTTTTTTAATTCTTTCAGTTGCTTGGTATTTTCCCCATTTTTTAAATGGCTTTGACTGATTACAGTAGTTAATTAAACCTTAAACATCGATGAAAGTTTTATTCATTCTGCTGCTACATTTTAGCATGCTTCTTTAAAATGCATTTACAAAATAAGATTTAGTTTTCAGCTATTAAAAAATTTATCAACTTAGCTCAAAAATAAATAAGACTTACTTGCATTCTTGTAAAATATACCATGGAACATATGCTTTTAAAACTTTGGACATATACATTCAAAGCTTTAAAATCAGTTAGGTATTGATAAATGTTTATTGAACTTGTTAATGTGTTATTAAATTAAATATTGCAGGGTAATTTCGATCTTCATTAATAAAAGATTATACATTTAGTAACAGTTTATAATTTTAAATTAACATAGGGAAAGAAATGACAGTATCATACAGCATTTAACCCCACTTGCATTTTACACCACCACATATTAAAAAAAAATCATTAAAAAAATAGAAATTATAAATTTATTCTATTTCTTAATATTGTTCTGTTCTTCTGAAATCATTCTACTAATCTTTAACAAAATATAAAGCTCTGTATATTTATAAAGGATGACAGACGAAAATTTTTGAACACGTGATAAGCAAAGAAAATAATTAAAATTAACCCATAAAAAGTTTTGCAAGATCCCAAAATCTAATTAGATATAATTCATACCAAACTTGTAATAGATATAATTTATATCAAACCTCAAATATGTTCCCAACAGAAAATATTAATAAAACATCCAAACTTAATGTGTAATGAGATATTTTCAAATATACTGCAATTTTACCCCCACCAGACAGTATTTTTATTAGGTAATATACAGAAATGAAAAACACTTTTTTTTTCTTTAAAAATATCTGTTTTTTAATAGCCTACACTATAAAGAAATTTATAAAAAATAGGTTGTCATTTTAAATAAATGTATTATTAAATTTACCTTGAGAGCTGCTTCTGATCCTTCTTCTTTGAAGTCATCAAATTTCATAACTTCTGCCATGATGAAACCTTTTTCAAAATCAGTATGGATACGTCCTGCAGCTTGAGGGGCTTTAGTTCCTTTCTAAAATTAAAAAATAAATAAATCATAGTAATATATTCTTTACATTTTAAAATTACTTCAACTAGTAAAATCTGTTTTAAATATGTACACTGATTTGAATATATATTATATTCTTACTGCCAAATGTTAAGAATGCATAGAAAAATTTAAATTTTTGGAAGATACTGTAAAGTTAAATGGAAGTAAGCAAATATATATGGAAAGAATGAATCAAATTGCTTTCAGGGCAGCTGTTGAAGTGGAGGGAGGGAGAATTGAGTTCTCCAAGAGCTCAGATATGCCAACATTAAGTCATCTCTGCCAAGAGCAACAGCGTGGTTTTAAAATTTAACATACTACCTACAAATTACACACATAAAAAACAAAATAAAATAACCAAAATGTACACAAAATTACATATTTTATTGGTGTCTAAATTAAAATTGATTTAGATTTATTTATCAAGTAACTTACAAGGATCATTAGGATTATTAGTATTTTAATTTAGAATTTCTGAATTAAAATTATAATTTGCTCAAAATTAGATTAAAAATAAACCCACAGTTGTAAATTATAAACCTTAAATTAAAATATATGCACTTAACAATATGTCAGTGGGTTTATTCTAGCAGTAGCAACTTATTTTTCTGAAAAGTTTTTCTTGCAGCAACATTGACCCTCATTAAAATATTTACATTTTTCTATCATCAATGATTCTAGAGTTTCAGATTCTAGAGTCAATCGCAATGTTCCCGGGCCCAGTGTAGGCGCAGTTGGTGATGACGATTGGTCAGCAAAGGCACACGAGTAGGACTGCCCTCTATCAAAATTGCTTAGATCCGCAGCCTTTTCCATAATCTACAGAAGTAAGTGAAAGAATGATTCTTCAGACTCTCCAGCAGCAGTTAAATACCACTTCCACCTGATCACATGCCTTCTACGTCATCCAGGAGAGTTTATTGAAAAATGTACGGGTGGTCATAATGTTTTGGCTCTTGAGTGTATATTAGGAGTATTGTGAGTGCAAAGTATCTCTTAAATATTACAGACACCCTTGACTCATGAATATCCAATCACAGAGGTTTTACGGTATATACAAACATGTATAAATATAATGCAACACGTAAAATTAGTTTCCAATGATATATTTTAGATCAAGCACTATTTTTGAGATTTGTAGGTTTATGTCTCACAAGTGTATTTATCACAAGTGAATTATTTAATAAGTTTGGTTACCGAAAACACAATAAAACAGTAGAAAGTTTTAGAAACCAGCCCATACAATTTCGATTATATATAAATTACACATTTTGAGATTTTTAAAGTACCTTAACTAGACATAAGTATAGAGCAAATATCTTTCAAATTAATAAATTTATTTTAATTAAGAAAATTTTCCTTAAAAGTTATTTTTATTACTATAATCTTATATATTTTTTAACAATTTATTGGTTATTTTTAACAATTCAAAACTAATAATAGTTTACCTGAATGGTCCATGCCTTGACTTCATCTTTACCTGCAGTGAAAAAGTAGGCTAGTTGAAGAGTTTTATATCCCGTAACTATTATTTTCTCCAAATTGCTATAAATAAAATTAAAAAATGCTTATAATATATATATATATATATATATATATATATATACACACACACTGTCTACCAATAAGTATTTGGACACCTGTGATAGAAAAGAAAAACTAACTTTATTTAAAATCAAAAGTTGGTAAAGCCTCCACAAGAGGCAATTACAGCATGAACCCTCCAGAGCATACTTTCCTCAAGTCTTTGTATTACAGCTAGTGTTTCCCCTTGGCTTGGAGTAGACATACAAGTTCCTTCACTGATTTTGGACAGGTAGTGCACCCCTTAATTCGGCAGTCCAACTCATCCCAGAGGTTCTCGATAGGGTTCAGGTCTGGGATTTGGGTAGGTCAGTCCATTCTATGAACTCCATTGGCACCATACCAAGCCTTGGTTTACCTCGAAACATGACAACTGGCACTGTCGTCCTGAAAGTAACAGGGGGTTTAACCCATAAAACTGCCACAAAGTAGGAAGCGCATTGTCATCCAAAATAGTGCAGTAGGCATCGGCGTTGAGCTTACCATGAACGGGGTCAAGGTTCCCAGTCCATAACAGGAAAAACACCCCCAGACCATAATTCAAACTCTGCCGAACTGGACTGTTGGCACAATGCATTCTGGCAAGAGATGTTCTCCAGGCAGATGCCAGACGAAGCCTTCCAAACAGTAAAACGTGAACATTGATTCGTCACTCCAAAGAACCTGTTTCTACTGATCTACAGTCCAATATTGATGTGCTTGGCACCACATTAACAGGGCAGCATGGTTGGACTTTGTAATCAAAAGCTTATGGGTAGCAGCACGACCATGAAAACCAAGCAGATGTGCTTCCTTACGGATGGTATTCATTGAAACAATACTCCTAGATGCTTGTTGAAACTCCTTGCGGATGAGGGCCATCAGTTGGGTGTGGTTTTCTGAATTTTCTGGACAGCACTCGTTGGTCTGTATCACTCAGTTTTATTGGTCTGCCGACTCGGGGCACATTCCGACAATCACCACTCACCTTCCACTTCTTAATCACATAGGCCACTGTCGATTTGGGGTACTTCAGATTGCTAGATATGTTCCTTAGGGATCGGCCACATTTGTGACACCCGATAATTATACCTTTCTTGAAATCAGAGAGCTCTGAACTGTGCGGCAACTTGTATTCGATTAATGCAGATGCTGTTTCCTACGCAATGTATACTGCAGAGGCTGTGACGTGATATCGTCATTTGCATAGATGTCAAAATACTTATTGGTAGACAGTGAATATATATGTATATATACACATAAATAAAAATAAAATTTTTGAGACAAGTTTTTTGTAAAGTGGCTACATTACATATGCAATTTGTCACCCAAATAGTCTATAAATGGCATATCTATAAGGGTGTAACTAAAAGAAATGAAATACCTTTCTTGAACTTAACTGAAGTGAAAAAATATCTAAATAATATAACATACATAATGAATATTAAAAAAAAATTACATCCTCTTAAAAAACATGATAGTATTCTTTATAGCTGTTTAATAAAATGTAATACTTAAAGAAAAAAAATTATTTTTAAAAATGGCTTTTTTTGAAGTTTCAGTTGCACTGAATCTAACATTGTAAATAATTTATCTTTTAAGAAAAAAAATTTACCGAAAATTCCCTGACTTTGGCTGAATTGTGAAAAGTGCAATAATATTTTTCCAAATCCTAAAGTACTCTATTTCCTTATTTCAAAGCTTTCCTTGATATGTGGCCACCTTGTATAATATTCTAACTTAGAAAAAATATCTTAGAATTTTACCTATTTGCTCCAACTTCTTCCATATATTTTTTTCTTTCATCAGATTCCATCTCAGATAACTTATGCTCAAATACACCACTGAATGGAATTATAGCAGCTTTCGGGTCATTTTTATCAACCCATTCCTTAATTTTAGGCAGCCTAACAAAATTATACAAAATTAGTAAAGCATTTCAATTGAGTGCTAATTTAAAATATTTTATAAATTAAATACTTACCATTTATTTTTCTTTTTGATATAATCTTTTTCTGCCAAATTAATAAGATAAATCATGGGCTTTGATGTCAAAAAGAGATGTTTATTAAGAACTTCAATCTATAAAACAAAACCAAAAGATAATTTAAAAAGAAAATATAAACTTAAACAAAACTCCTATATAATAATAGCCTAAGTTGTCTGTCCGCGAATTTAGGAAGCGGTTGTACCTGGAATGTATACAGGCATTCATATTGGATTTTTTATGAGTTAGGGTTAGCAAGATTCAAAGTGAATTCGAAATCCACCTCATCTCTCCCTTTTTGAGCATTTAATGCTATTATTTCAATCTTTATTTTCCCTTTTATTCTATACTAAATTCATTATTGATAAAACGGCGAGGGCAGAGTGGAATATTTAAATATCTGGACTGTTTTTACTTTACCCTTATATAACCATCTTGTTCACCCCGTGTAAGCTGGCACATGGGGTAGAGTGCCTGCCCATTTGATCATCATACTTCTTGGATTGATGGTTCTACCCCCAACGTAGCTGAATCTTTCTAAATGTCTAATTAATTTAATAATTTCTGCTTTTTCTTTTGAATTCTTATTCCTAAAGTTGTTTTATTATTTTTAAAATAAATTTTTGCCATTTTTCAAATTTTTATTATTTTTATTTTATTAAATTCACGTATTACCATTATTATATCAAGCCCCATTTTAAGAGCAGGAGATTAAATGTATCAATTTATCACATAATAAATAGGTTAAAAATAACATTTTTTTTCTAGCATTATGATGTCATTCCTTTAACCATCTCATTTAATCATTTATTTTAGATTATTTAAATATCTTCTGCATTATTTCCATACGTTTTATCCCTAAACTTAGATATTACGTAAATAATTTTCTTAAGGTAATATTTTGTTGCAAAAAAATTCTCAGCCAAAAAATGAACCATTTTTTTTACCTGCCTCATAGGGTACTTTGCAATTCTGGAAAATTAAAAATTTTACTGATCCCATCATATGACGGGCTATATGCTAGTATACTTATATTTACACTTTGAAATCATTTATATATATATATATATATATATATATATATATGTGTGTAATACTTACCTCTACAGCATTCCAGTCAGAAAACCTGATATGCTTCTTTTCATCAACAACAAGATTTTTAATCTTACATAGAACATCCTAAAATTGAAAAGCAAAATAGTTTTAAAAATCCTAAAGTAAAGTAAAATTTAAAAAACTCTTTTTAAATTTCCTACTGAATGAGAACAGTTATAAACAAATAAACAAAATAATATTTTTTTAAATAAAGAAATTTAAACTAAAGAATAACAGTAAAATTTCTACACTCATCAGGTCTGGAACACTACAGCCCACTAGGATCTACTGTTTAAAGCTGATTCTGCATGTCTACGAACATACATGCAATGGGAATTGAACCCAGAAATCCTGTTACTGAAGACCAGTGCCTAACCATTCAGCCATCATTTGGTTAAAACTTAATCAGGGTTAACTAGCTCGAGTTCTGGAACAGAGTTAAGCATTTTATTTAGATCTAATTTTATAGGTTCTGCTGCAAAATATATATACACAGGGGCCAAAAAATCAGAAATAAAAGTACCCTGATAATTTTCTTCAAAATGTAAAAGAATGTTATGAACATTAACAAATATTTTATATATTCTTAATCTATATATATTCTTTGAACAGTACTTATCACATGTACTGGCATTCTTAAAACCTGTTTGGGGCAAAGATAACTTAACTTACAAAACTAGAAAGTTAGGAGAATACTCCATTCTACATGTATTTAAAGATTTTCTTTATTATTAATACTGCACTTTTGGCTAGAAAATGTAAAAGAATGTTATGAACTTTAACAAATATTTTGTATATTCTTTGAACAGTACTTATCACCTGTACTGGCATTCTTAGAACCGTTTTTGGGAAAATAAAACTCTGAACTTACAAAACTAGAAAGTTAAGAGAATATGGCTAAAACTGATAGGAAGCGAAGAAAGCGGATCAAGTCGATGGAGAAATTGATTGCCTCCCAATTTAAAAATTAAAGAGTTTTTAAGGACCTTTGACAAAAATTAAGTAGTTTTAAGAGCCTTTAGAATGAAAGCTAAAATTAAGGAGTTCTTAAGGACTTTTAAGGACTGTGGGAACCCTGTAATATCAAGTGTATGAATAAGAAATATAAATTACATATTCAGGCTTAGATTTTTTGTCACCCCCTCTAATGACAGTTCTCTCCATTTTGTCTACAACATTAAGCAGGTATTCTTCATCTTTGAGACGCAATTCTTCATTGATAATATCGATATCTCGAACAGGATTTATATCTCCTTCAACATGGGATACATTTTCATCTTCAAAACAACCTGCACAATAGAAAGTAGTCACTCACATAAAAAAATAAGATTTTAAATATAATATGCAATTTAACACAAGAACTGTGGGAGAGGACATTTTGACCCAAAACTATTTTGTGTTATCTTAACCCTTAATTTGACAACATGATTTTTCAAATATTTTTAAATTTTAATTTATTTTCCCATGTCTGTATAGACATTAGGATCTCTGTAAAATAAACAAAAAACATATAATTTTCCATTTTTGAGATAATGTCTGCTGTGGCGAACACTGACTATTATATTATATAGTAGTTATAAATAGACATGTCCGGTGTAGCAGACTTAGCCATATCAAGGGTTAACAGATTTTTTTTTTTTTTCCCCAGATAGCAATAACAAAAATCCCGTATATAATAATAGCCTAAGTTGTCTGTCCGCAAATTTATGATGCGGTTGTACCTGGAATGGATACAGGCATCCATATTGGATTTTTTATGAGTTAGGGATAGCAAAATTCAAAGCGAGTTCGAAATCCACCTCACCCCCCCCCTTTTTGAGTGTTTAATGCTATTACTTCAAGCCTTATTCTCCCTCTTATTCTATGCTAAATTCATTATTAATAGGATGGCGAGGGCGGAACGCAATATTTAAATTTCTGGACTGTTTTTATACCACCTTTATTCTAACCATTTCCCTCACCACGTGTAAGCTGGCACATGGGGTAGAGTGTCTGCCCATTTGATCGTCATACTTCTTGTGTTAATGGTTCTGCTCCCGACGTAACCGAATTTTTCTAAATGTCTAATTAATTTAATAATTTCTATTTTTTCTTTTGAATTCTTATTCCTAAAGTTATTTTATTATTTTTAAAACAAATTTTTACCATTTTTAAAATTTTTATTATTTTTATTTTATTAAATTCATGTATTACCATTATTATATCAAGCCAAATTTTAAGAGCAGGCGATTAAATGTATCAATTTATCACATAATAAATAGGTAAAAATAACAATTTTTTTCTAGCATTATGACGTCATTCCTTTAACCATCTATTGAATCATTTATTTTAGATTATTTAAATATCTTCTGCATTATTTCCATACGTTTTATTACTAAACTTGGATATTACGTAAATAATTTTCTTAAGGTAATATTTTGCTGCAAAATAATTCTCAGCCAAAAAACAAACCATTTTTTTTACCTGCTCCCTAAGGTACTTTACAATTTTGGAAAATTAAAAATTTTTGCTGATCCCGTCATATGACAGGCTATATGCTAGTTATGTAATACTCATTGAAATACATTTTCAAAATTTATCGTCAAAAATATTTTTATAAAAATTTAAATTATTTCTCTTATTACTATCTAAACAGAATCAATCTGTTAAGATAACTCAAAATAGTTTTGGGATCAAAATAAGTTATAAATTTTAGTGTTAAAAAGCAATTAGTTATTACCACAATAACAATTAGCATTTTACCACTATCTAGACAGAAATTACGTGTTATTTTCAAGTGAAATGATGAGAAAAGGAAGTGACACTTTTGTATTATTAAAAAGTATCATTGCATTATTATATAAAAGTCAAAAACTACATAAAATTTCATTAACCAATTTTAGCATTACAAACAAAAATTCCCTTGCTCATATTATATTCTTAAGATAAATGGCTATTTATTGAAATAGATTTACAATTCAGAACATTTAATAAGTTTAATGTAGGCAGAATACAAGAAACTGTATTTATATCTTAAACTTACGACATAAATGGAAAATTGCGTCACAGGCTCTTATATGTGATAAGAAGGCATTTCCTAATCCTTGACCCTCATTGGCTCCCTTGACAAGACCAGCAATATCCACAACATTAAGGAATGCAGGAACTTTACTGAAATTTAAATCCATATCCAGTTAAAACATCAATATAATTACAGTTACATTGGTAAGAAAGTAAATACTGTTTTATTTGAAAATATAAACATTTACAAATTCTTTTAACTAAGTATAAAATATATAGTAAATTGAGTTACATGAAAGAATTAAATACAGCAACAATTACCATGAAATATTGGCATAACAGAACAATAAAATGTCTTGGTTGTGATTAAAAGATAGTGATTAGAAATTAAAACTAAACTAAATTTCAAATTTATAAATGTATTTAAAACTTTGTACCTTTCATTTTACTTAACAAAATTAATTTTTACCTCAATAATCTATTAAACAAACTAACTGCAATACCTGCCTAAAAATGTCAAATTGTTTTTTAAAAACCCATAGTGATTAATGACAAAAACTTCTATTAAGTTATTGTGTGTCATTAATACCTATGCACTGAATTCTGATTAAGGACCAATACTAATTAGATATTAGTTGCCCATATCAGTGCTGTGCAACTTCTCTTAGTTCACAGGTCCTTTTTTTTCCTATAAATATTTTGGGTGTCAAAGACAGCTATTAACTGAAAGGTCTATTCTGTTAATTAGTTTATTTGCATAAAAAATATTTATGTGCATAGTTTTTTAATTTTGTGTCCTAACTTTATGAGCATTTTTAAAAAGAAAAAATTTTAAGGTATCTGTCTACAGTTCCCTTTTTTCTTTAAATGTTCATGTTTTGAAGAAACTAGTTCATGTTTTTACATTTTTAGATTTATTTTTCATATTATCATAGAGAATTGCACTTAAAAAATTCATTCCTCGAGAAGTTTCTATAAAATTTCTAATAAATGAAGAAAATTTAGTAAGTCGGCTTTTTTCAAAAGGTCTAATTTTTTAATAAATTAAATTATTTCAATATTTTTTGATGTAACACAAGCAATAAGAATCAGTTAGCACATGGACATGGAGCTGTCAACATATTAGCTCTCCGAAGAATAAATGAAAATGGCACAAGAGTAGCTTTTAAATGAAACTATGATTTAATAAACTTATTATTATCAAGAAAGACTGCTTTCCATTCGCTTTAACACTGGATCACAACATATATATATATAAATATACACAAAGCTAATTCTATAGAAACCTGCTATGAAAATTACTAAACATTGTGAGTGACATATTCAAATAGGGTCTTCAAACTACAGCCTGCAAGCACTACCAATATGGCTCACTAAACTATTTTGATTTCACAGGAAAATTTACAATGTAAGTAAATCATACAAATCAATTAAGAAACACAACAGCTGAAATACATAATGAAATTCAACATTTTAAACATAGTTAATGATATAAAATTTATTCTAAATCAAATGATTATATAAGTAATTTACATGAGATTAAACATTATAATCATGATTAAGATTAATGTATGGTAACTTTCTCCTGATGATTGTTTATAGCAGCGTTATTTAAAATTACAGTATGATGGTAAGAACTAGCTAGATCGTGGCCTTTGGGACTTAGGTGAGGAGTCATTGTGGCCCTTATACTAAAGTGTTTGGAAACTTATTTTATAGCACATTGCAAACACCTTGAGATTTAAACTAGTAAACTGTAAACATACCTTAACGGTTGAAAATAATCACAAAGATAATCATAGCGCTTGTCAGGAACAGGTACGCGACGTATCTACAAAATGAAATCAAGATTATAATAAAAGAAAAAACAAACAAACCAAGAATGAAATAAAAAATAACTATTAATACAATAGCTAAATTATTCAGATTAAACCAAAGTTACATAGAAGAAGCAAGGCCATAGAAAGAATACATCATAGAAGTAGAATATACCTTTGATTTTGGCAAAAGGAACTATTATTAATGTTATTTCTTAATACAAAGCAGCAATAATCTACACTGTTGCTTTAAGTGGGATTTTACAAACACAAAAGAATTTTTATTGAGTTCAGTAGAATTTTTTTTTTTTTTTTTTGAGAGGAATTTTTAAATTATAATTTAATAGAACTGCAATAAAATAGATAAATGCATTTTACTTTTCAAATTTTAATTTTTTTCTTTTAGTTTTAAAACTACTTACATACTAATTGATTTTTGATAATGCATATTAGTAATACAGTGAAATTTTTTTCAAGCGGCCACCTCTGTATAGCAGCCACCCTTCTAAATGGCCAACTTTTCATGGCAAGGATTTTCAACTCATAGACCTAATGGTAAAATAACCTGTATTTTCGGCCACACGACCCCCTCTAAATAGCCACCAAGTGGAATTACCCTTTTCATTTTTCAAAAAATTGTTAGGATTACTTGGACTTAATCAGCGGTTAAGTATTGGTCTGTTAATTATTTCCACTTTTTGACTATTTGAGATTGTAAACAGTCTTTAAAACTGTACTAGTCATCATTTGTAATTATATTTTCTTTATTTAGTTACTGTGTGTATTTTAAGTTTTTTGTATGTATTTATTTTTCAACTGTAAGCAAATTTACACGTGTATCTGGTCAGCCCAATTGTATTTAAACAATAATTGTAGTTTCTGTGGGCTGTCTCTGACGGTTGTTTTTTTGATTCCCTGTGTGGGTTTCACACTAGTCTTATTTTATTGCTCGTGGAGCAATGTATAATGTTATTATGTTTTTTATAATGCATGTTAAATAAACGGCATGTTATTTTAATGGTTTCACTCTTCACTCACCATACTTGCCACTCTGCGTTAAATGTCGTATGAGACTGAGAAAAATTCTACTCACTCAGTGCTTTAATTTCGAGCGGAAAAACTTGAGGTTAGTTTTATGGTCGGATATAAGACCCAGGAATAATTTTCCTGGGGTCCTCCCCCTTTCTTAGAAACATTAAATCTGTTATCTCTTTTGTATTCTCCCCACACCCTTTAGATAGGGAATCCCTATTGCACCACCCATAGAAACTGAGGGAGGAACTAGACAACCAGGTGTTGCAGGAATTCTTTATTAGGAATTCCAATACGTACAGTAAAGGAAGAATTGCACCTCTGTCAGCAAAAATGTCTTCCATGCCAGTGTCATTTCATTAGTTTGTCAGTGATCTGAGTTGAAACGATGTAGAAATGTGCTTTCCTAAATCTCGAGCAGTGCATTGAAGTTCTGCTTGAATATGAAAATGGCAAATCGGCAAGAAAGTTAGTTGAATTATCTAACTGCGGAAGAACGCAAATCAACGAAGTCATTAAAGAAAAGAATTTGAATTTGAAGGAATATGAAGACTTCAATTTTCTGCTTTTAATGTAAAAAATGAACTCAAAAAATGGTTGTTATAGGGAAAAGTAAAAACTTAAAACACACAAATTGTAGCCCTTTTTTAAAAAAAATTTAAGAGAGCATAAAATAAAGTACTATATTCTCTTTAGATCAGTTTGCAATTTCATTTTAAATAAGGAATATATGCCAGACTTGTTTATATTATGCATTATAGCAATTATCTTACAATAAAACCCTTCAAAGTGGCCAAATATACTCGGAACAGTGGGGTGGCCGCTCAAAGAGGTTTCACTGTACAACCTGTAATTTTACTCTACTATTTTTTATAAATAGAAACAGCTTCTTTACTGATCATATATATATATATATATATATATATATATATATATATATATATATATATATAATTCTATACTTAAATTCTAAATAAGCCTTAATTTCATGAATATTCAGATTATTATCCACTAAAACAGGTTTTACCAGAATAATGCTGATTTACATCTATATTTTTAGTTTATAAATTGATCTAATGAATTAAAAATACTAGAAAAGATACTTATTTTCATTAGGATCTATAGTACAAAATGGAAAATTCTCTGCAGCTACTTGGCTTGATGTAAGAATGTTGAACAAAGTAGATTTTCTGGAAAAATTGAAATTGTAAAATTATTTTCAAATAACTTCTCCCCCAAAACCTATTTTATAAAGCAAAGTACACAAAACAATAAATAGTTTCAAACCTAATTGCTAGCAATCATTATACAATTAACTATTCATCACTTACCCTACATTAGGTAGTCCAACTAAACCAACTTTCAAATTAGTTCCCAAACGACCTAATAATGGAGGACGTTCAGGTTCATCCTTTTTCTTGGGTGGCATTTCTAGAAATAGGAGCATGAATTAAATCACAAGTAAAAATTTTGATTAAAACTCACGCACACACATATATATAAATAAATAGTAGAAAGCTGCTAAATAATTAAACATTTTGTATTCATTTTGAAAATCCAGTTTAAAAAAAAAAATCTACCAGGTACAGTATTAACACTAGATTGCCCAAGGCAGTCATTTTGACTGTTTTTTAATTTCAATTAGAAAAACAATTATGAAATATAATGACACAATTTCTTAGAATTTGGTGACTTTTTCTATAACATATAAATGGGTTTATGAATAATTGTAGTTACTTCCGCCCTCCTTTATTATATAATATTAAAAATTAATTTTAAACAAATTTCTTTACATATTTGTTATTTTTTCACAATGCAGTCATTTTGACTGTTTTTGGGCAATATAGGTATACAAGAAATCTTGGGCAATCTAGTGTTAATTAACTTTATAACAAAATCACTTTTATTTGCTAGCAGGACCAAGCATACTTGGGAACTAAACATAGGGGGTTCTGCTTAAGGTCGACCACCTAACCAAGACATATGCTTTGCACTCATTCGACTCAAAAATGGAGATTGGCACTGTAGGCCATGGCTCTCGAAGTTGGGTTATAGTGCTGAGGAGAGAAAGAATCTTACATAAGTACTATGCAAAATAATATTTCCTTATGGTTTTCTTTCTTTTTCTTATAGAAGTTTTATTTGTATTATTCTTTTAAAAAGTAAAGAAAGTTTTTATTTCATGTCTTTTATTTTTATAAACATCTAATATTATTTTAGTTTACGAGGGTTTTATAAAAGTATTTGCTGTATGTATTTCACACAGAAACTTGCTGTATTTAATGTAGAAAAGAAAAATTAATTTTACTCTTATAGTTTGCAGATATTAATCTAAACATCTCTTTTACCTTCATAACAACTACTTAATACCCCCCCCTAAAAAAAAAGAAATATTTTTTTCATGTTTTCAGACAGAAACCATTATTATTCACATATATGAAGTATTCTTCATTCTCTTAACGTCATGAATTTCCACTTGTACATACATGTGTACATAGAGGACAAGGGCATATTGGGCAGGGTTGGCTTAATTTGCCCAACCCGAAAAAACCCACTTGAAAAAACCCAAGTGGGTTTTTTCAAAATCATTATTTAAAATTCCACATATTTAACTAATAGTAGAAATATTGAGTTAAATCTATAATATATATTACATATTTCATCTTTGACAATGAGAGTAGAATTTTTTTTTTTTAATTTGAAGAGGTCTAAACTGCTAGATAAGAAACAAAATCTTAAAAAAAATTCAGAGAAAAATAGTTTGTATAACAAATACAAGGAAAAAATTATAGAAACAATTAAAAAACAAAACAACCAGTACTTCTGCCAAGATGATGAAAACTGATGTCTTTCAGCCAATATTAAAAAGAAATAATATGGCTAAAAAAGAATTACCCAGAGGGCTTGAGTATATTTACAAGAACATAAACAAATTAGAACTTTCTATATTGTATACAACTTATTCTAAATGTTATCCAGTCAGTGATATAAGTTTCTTTATCAGCTGTTATGATATAAGAGAAAAACTTGTTCATACAAACAATTGACCGATTAACTGTTATTTTGAAACAAGGGTATTTTATGATGATTTAGTGATATAAAATTAAATTAGTATGTAAAATTTTAAATAAAAACATTAAACTTTTATGAAATTATTTTTAATTTTTCCTCTTATATAGATACAAGTACAATAAATGTGATTATTAAATAAATACTGATCTATGACAAATTAATTTATGCATAGGAGTATCCCATGCTCAGGGGTAAAATGACAAGATATTCTTTATTGATTGTTGATAAAAGATTGACTATCCATTATATATATGTTTCTTTACTCACATTTAAAAAATCAAGATGTAAAAAACATAATAGTAATTGAAAATCTCATTTAAATTTTAAGATATTTTATTTGTTAGAAAAATTTTAGAATATGTAAAGAATAATTTATTTTAAAATTTCAAAATTTCTTTTTATTAAGGCAAAAAATTTCTACTGCATAACTTAAAATTGATTTTTAAAAACTTTTAACTTTAAAAAGTGACTAACATTTTAAATTTATTTTGATCAAGCAATTATATATCCTGTCCTCTTACATATAAATTATAGAGAAAAAACCTTGATAAAACCCGAAAACCCCCCAAAACCCTGAAAAAAAACCCACTGGGTTGGGTTTTTTCTGAAAAAAAAACCGGGTTTTTGCCAACTCTGATATTGGGACTACTTAAGAATTGGGTTCCCCTTGGCAAATTTGGCTAAATTATTGGCGATATTTACTAAATCACAAAGGTAATCCATCCAAATATTATATTTCTTGCTTTCGCTGGCGACTTAAAGTAATGCACAGTGAGCCATCATAATAGAATTATATACTCTTACTTAAAGAAAACGACTTGAAACCCGGACATGTTTATTTATGGGCAATGAATCCCTAAGAGTTTACAAACATAATAGCTCCAAATTATTAAAAATCAGCTATAGTGGACCATTAATGGTTTGTTCTATCTAATTTTTAAATAAGCATTGCACACTTTCAATATATAAGAAAATATATAAGCAGAGTTGGATGAAAATATATAAATTATAATATAGATACAGATTGTTTGGACAAAATGAGATCAAGTGAAAATGTTAGGCGACCATACTTAAACCTTTATCGCCAAGTTGGCAGGGGAACCCAGTTCTTTAGTCAAGCCGGGCATATTTAACTTGTATCATTAAATATTGTTACCTAATTGATCAACTGAAGTAAAGCATATACTAGAAGAGATTAATCTGCACATAATATGCAATAAATATGATATGGTGAAATAATTTTCTATCTTCTTTTTTAAAATAAAATTATTTTGGGGTACATTTTCTCCCGTGTATAAACATTGATCCTTACTGGCAGTAATCATCAAAAGGAAATTGATATTGTTTCTCCTACAAAGGCATTTTTCTATTTTATTTGCGACTTTAAACATTATATATAAGTATGAGAAGCCATAATAATTTCAATTAATTGAATGTTCAAGCTGAATATAAATACAATAATAGTTACAAAAGCAAATATTTGACAACTATGGCTAAAGCAGTTCAACAGTCAAAATATTTAGTTAATAACAATTTAAAGGATTCGAATGCACGAATCATTTAAGACAAAGAAAAGCAATCTGACTTTAAAAATATTGTACTGTTATTTTATAATATACAAAATATGCAAGTAAACAACGATCAAGTAATGAGAGATGCTTCACTAAAAGATCATAAAATTTAATACAATTTTACAATGCAAAGCATTCCGATAAAAATACGTATCCTTTTGAACTATAGGATTCAACATAAAGAACACTTTAATTTAAAGAAATGTAATAAATTTATATATTGTTTGTTAACTCACCGACACGTGAGAAACGTTACCACGGCAAAGCAGACACCATAAACAGAAACCAGGCACGGTTGTAAAAGTTTTTAATAGTTCCTTATGGGTGTCAGTTCCTGAAAAGTTGTAAATTTTCTGTGAATTTTATTTTCATCTTGATTTTTAAAATATAATTCTTTAAAGCAAATTTTTATATCATACGTTTTACATTTTTAGCTAAACTTAATTTTAGAAATTATTCAAAAGAAGATTTTAGCCATAAATGACATCAGTACATTACTTTTTCTTAGGATTGTGAAGTTATATTAAAATATAGTTATTATCTAAAATAAATAATGCCTCATAATTATAGACTTCTTACAGGAAATGATTATCTTCCTTGCGGGCTTGGAGGAAAGTTTTTTTTTTTTTTTTTCAATTGTTTCGATTTCCAGTTCTTAGTTAACTGTGAGTTTGAGTTTATTTTCTACTATTTTTTAAAATTCTATGTAAACAAAGTTGGTTAAAAATCATGTTGATGAATTTCTGCATAAGAATTCATTAAATGTATAGTTGCTTGCATCTCTAATTTTGGGTTGTGAGTGTATAAAACACTATCAATAGTAACAAGGAAAAGAAACTTGCTTTATAATGGCATTACGTTTGTCTAGAATTCTGGTACTTGATCCAATTTATGTTCTTTTTTACTCGGAATACAGCGTTTCCGATTGCTGTTTTAAATGTAAACTGATTTTGAGTATACATAAATACATCACAATTGATGAACTTCTCCGTTTAAAGATTTGAAGTCACTTCCTGTAAATTGATAACAAAACGAGATAAGAATCTAGCGTTATAAAATAGTCTTTAAATTTTTCACAGATATCAAAACTTTTTCTTGATTAAGAAGGATTGAAGTAACTCTCATGATTATCAACACAGAAAATAAATTGTCAACACTTAGTACATAAATTATTGAGCACTGTTTATTTGTATTTTATATTAACGAGTGTTTAAAAGCGTTATTGCTTAACTATTTATTCTTTTGATAATTCGTCTTTGAATTACATATACTATATTATGATAGGATAATATAATTATAATTGCTGAAGTGTTTGTAATACCACAGAAGAATAACTGCACTTTCCCCTTCTTAGTCTTTTCTCTATGAGTAATATAATATAATAATCCTTAAAATTTAACTTATAATCACTATATATTAAAAAAAAAAACCTTTAAGCATGTGAAAAAAATAAATGTAGAAAATTATGTGAAAGACTTTAAAACAGTGTTATTTAGATTGGATCTGAGTTTTACTTTTGCCATGAATATTTGAAACTGTATGAAATCACTAGTTGATTAGAAGCTCAAGTTAAGTTATCATAATATTTCTAGTATATGAGCCATCAGAAAACAAGATTTATTATATAAAATAATTGTGTTTTATATATAGTGTATGAACTATAGAATGTAAAATTATACTTAATATCTCACTCAATTTTTTTCTCTAGGGATTGGGAATTTATATTGTAAATTTAATAAAATTATTAGTAAAAGGAATGTTTTCTAATAAAAAAAAATTTATATTTTATGATTATATAATAAGGAAGAGATGTTTTGTCTTTTAAATCTGAAAGGTCATTTTCCTTGCAGTTTGTTTAGAGAAGCACTGGCTCAATTTAGACTGCTAATTGACTGTGACTATCTTAATGTCTACTCACATTTATTCAAGCTATCTGCTTTACTTGCATACTTTATTGTAAAGGTATTATGACTGCTAAGTATCTCCCCATGTTTTCAGCTGTATCTCATGTAGCCAAAGAGTATCATATAGTCCATTCTACTTCACTAGCTTTTTCATATTAGCATAATACTTTATTTTTATTTTATTTTTTAAGGAGATGCAATGAGTAAAACTTAAAAAGAATAACAATCATAAATTTTAACCTAGATAGTGGTTAGCTTTATTTTTAAATACTCAGGCTTGCAATTCCGTCACTTTTCTCACTTTTAGTCACTTTTTTTACAATTGATCACTTTTAGTCACTTTTTTAAGTAAACAGTCACTATTAGTCACTTTTTTCATGGTGTATCACAGTAAAAGTCTGTTGTTGAAAAAAGAAAATTTGAATTAATAGCAAAATATTTTAATAAAAGACCAAAAATGGGATGCTCTAATCTTATTTTTCTTATTAAAATGTAATTAGTCATATGGTTTCCAGAATTCAGTGATTCTAAAAAGTCGTAAAGAAGTTCCTGAAATCTATATTTGTACTGAAATGTACGTTTAATACATTAAAGTAATTTACGTCAAAGCACACATTTCTCTTTTTCTTTTTCTTCACAATTTTTGTGTAGATACTCTAATCTAGCTATGTACATATTTCAAAACATCTTTATACAAAAAATTGTGATTATAAAATTAATGTATTGTATGTATTCAAATCTAATTTATAGATTCTCTTGAATAAAAAGCAATATTGAGTTGTGTTAAAATTTTTTGTTTAACACAAAGAAAAACCCTTTTTTTTTATTTGACGTTAAAATCATGTCTTGCATGAATCATTCGATTTAGAGTTAAAATAAATAGAAAAATCTTACTTTTAGTACCTGTAATCAAGAGGAGAAAAAAAATGTTGTAATGTTTCCTGTAACAAATTAACTTTAAAATATCTATTTCACTTTTAGTGTTTATCATTTAACTTCTGCCTGTAAAATAAAATTATTATAATTTTTTTTATTAAGTTCCAATGTGCTTAAGTAACTTTTTGAGCATTACTTATTTTGTAACTTTAAAATTTATTTATTCTTCTACATATTTTATTTATGCACATAATTATTTAAAAAACTATATGGGACAATGTTATGACTGATAGTTTTGCTGTAAAATCTTATTCATATTATCCCTTTCCACTTTTTATAACAAAAAATATGATTTGTCAAATAAATTAGTATCTTTTTAATAAATTATAAAATTTTATTTTAGAGCCAGAGAGTTGAGAGTCTTTATAGAAATAGATGTTTATATACATCATCTAAGGTGGTTTTATGTGATAAGATGTCTGACAAGCTCCAGATTCATCAGCAGTCTCTACCGAGATTGCCAGTACCACCCTTACAAGCATCACTTGAAAAATATCTATTATCAGTCCGCCCTCTATTATCTGAAGATGAGTATCGTCATACAGAAAATGTAAATATAAATATTGTTCTGTTTGAATTAGTAGTAAAGTTTATGCATGTGCATATAGATAAAATATATCAAGGTGTATTGTTAATGCAATTCAATATTGAAATCACATTTCAAGTTTCAACATTATATTAAAAATACCATTCTGAGAAAAACGCATTTGAAGTTTATGAAAGCAACTTTAACTATTAAAAAAATTAAAATACATGTTTAAAATTCCCCACAATTTCTTGCTTCAAAACTTTCTAATGGCCAAGTTGCTAATTATTAAAAATACTAGAAAAATGTTTAAACTAATCTTCATGAAAATTTAAAATTTAAAATATGATTTTTGGCAAAAAATTATGTTTTCAACGTAGATGGATACCTTAAGATTCTCAAGGGGTCAGAACATTAAAGGAGGTCTGTAACCTGCATTTACCACTTGTGTATTCAAGCTTTTGTAAAATCCATCTGGAGTACCTTAACAACACTTTGGCAGTCATTAAGCCCCTGGATTTTAATGAGGCAGAATCTGTTTCTAAGGGAGACAATATTCCTCATCTGGAACTGATTAAAGTAGTGCAGACCTAAAAGTGCACCTATTACACAGTGAGTGGATTGGGTTGGACTGCCTAGCCTGGTATGTCCACCCTCTATCTAGACTGGAGTTTGTGAGTTTGAATCTCACTGGGGCATGGATGTTCGTAGCCATTCGGAATCAGCTTTAAGCTGTAGGTCCCGATCTCATTAGCCCTCGTGTTGCAAAAAGTAGACTGTAGCACTCTAAACCAAACCAAACCAACCTAGACGAGAGATAGAGAGCACCTTTTGAAAGATTGTGCTTGGGGTTTTGTGACTACATTTTGTTTTCTGAATATGTCAGATCATCGGTGAATAACTGTAACCACTTGATCCTGTTTTCATATTGCAGTGGTTTTACATTAAGTCTAGATTAATTTCTAAATAAATAAATATTCTCTTAGTGTTTTCACAGGAGTAAGATTTTTTTTAAAACTATCATAAACAAATTGCCTCAATATCTGCTGTGGTTAAGTATGCAAGCAAGACATTTTACAGGTTGGACCTCAAAATGTTATTTCAAAAGATACTAAGATTGTTTTTAATGTCACCTCTGTTTAATTCCAGAGGGAAATGTGATATTGTTCAATTTGGTTAAAAATGAGAAGCTACTGTAGAACTGGTGTATTTTGTAAATTTAATGAAATTTTATTATCCCTTCCCAATAACTGAGGCCGAGCGCTGGCCGAATGGTTAAGGTGCTGTCCTTCGGTACTGGTGTTCGTGGGTTTGGATCCCACTGTGGCATGGATGTTAGTAGCCGTTCGGAATCGGCTTTAAACAGTAGGTCCCGGTCTCATTAGCCCTCGTGTTGCAAAAAAGTAGACCGTAGCACTCCAAACCAAACCCATAACTGAGTTTTTAAAAATGTTAAAATTGTAATTTTAGAATATTTGCTTTCATTAGAATAAAGTATTTAAAAATTAAAACCTTAGCAAAAAATAAGTAAATAAACAAATCTCACTTTATACTAAATTATTATTTTAGAATATTAATTTTCAATAAATTTAAAGTTCCAGAACACTGGATTTGTGTTTCTGACAGTGTCATAACTGCAAATTAATTAATTGATTTTTTGTTTAATTCTAGTAAGCTCAGGCAAACTAACTAAAAGGGGGTCTAAAAGGGACTAATCTTCAGTGTAATTAGGGAAAGATATCACTGATTACATGTATATATTATGCATGTGTTTAAAATACAGTGAATTCTGCTTAATGTGATTGCAGTTAATGTTATCAATCACTTATTGTTATCAAGATCACTTGGTCCCGATTTTTTCTCTATTCATTTGTATGTTAAAATGATTGCTTTATGGGATCGATACATCGGTTAATGTTATCAGTTCTTGATCCTCATTTTAACTGCCAAAGGGATGTTCGCAATGTAATCAGAAGAAACCCATTCTTTCTTTCTAGTTTTAATTTTCGAGAATTCTCACTCTGTCGATATAGAAGCCAGAAAACGAAATGATTTAACATTAAAACTAAATATTGAAATTTTAAATTGTTATGAGAGGTTACCAAATATGAGTCAGCGCAATGCTGCAGCACAGTTAAACATTTCTCAGCATCTGAATTGCATTGAAAGTGTTGAAATGTATAGTACAAAACTGCTCCGATGACTTTAAAAAACATTATGATTATGAACAATTTATCAATGAGCTTCTTAGGAAGAATTGTAGACAGTCAACAATTGATAAATTATTTTTATTATGTAAACAATTCTTATGTCTTAAAGAATAATATACAGTACATAAATGTAAGGTGTTTTTAATTTTATTTTGAAATGTAGTACATGTGCATTAAAGGGGAGGGGGTAAATTTATCTAATTTTGTATATAGTTTATTGTTATCAATCAATTATTGTTATCAAAATCCCAGTGCCCCATACTGATCAAATTAAGCAGAGCCTACTGTATATCTAATATACTAGAATCTTATATGGTTAAGTAAATACTTAATGTGTATGGCTGATTTAAACCTTTAGAGTTTTAGATTTATTTATGTTTTTATTGTATTTTTATGTTTATGAATATTACTTGTAGATAGTTAAAGATTTTGGTGCACCTGGAGGTTTGGGAGTTCAGTTGCACTCTGTTTTAAAAGAAAGGGCTAAAGTGACTGAAAATTGGGTAATGTTGATCATAAATCATTTTTATTTAAAGTGATAATTGTTTTTTAAGTTATATTGAAGTTTTTTTCTAAATCATTATACTGTTCATTCATTATTTTTGAATAGATAAATTATAAAGTTAAATAAATAGGTAGGTATGTACAAAGCTTCTATAACTTTAGTTCTTTGGTGTTCCTTTGGTTTTGTCACTTAGAAAAATGAGAATTTAACCAGTTTAATTTTGTCAGAAAGTACATAAACTGCATGTTGAACGTTGGCCGATTGGTTAGGCCACTGATCGTTAGTACCAGAGTTTGTGGGTTTGAATCCCACTATGGCATGGATGTTTGTATCTGTTTGGAATCAGCTTTAACCCTTTAAATGTCACGATTAAAAATTCTATCAAATTTAACGATATTACGTTATAAACATTGTCTCTGAAGTTTATAAATAAGAACCATATGAAAACAAATTTTACATTAACTTGGTAGATAGGAATTATTTTTAAGGGGGGTTTAATTGTAAAACCTTTCCCTTTTACAGTATGAAAATAGGAGATTTTCAGATTAATTATATTGGTAGAACAATGTATAATTATCATCAAAATGATGTAACAAATAGATAACTACACAATTTTTCATTGTTCTTTTGAGTAGGTGTTTTCCTTTGAAGTCATAAGGAGAAAAATCAAATTCAAGATTTTTATGTAAAGTAATTGTATACTAATATATTTCAAAGGGAAAAATAAGTTATGCAAAATTCTATTATCTATTACTACATCAAAGAGTCAATAACACAGAAAATTGAAAAAAAATCCTTCGGATGTTCTTAAAAAGAAGAGAACAAAGTATTAATAGGTGGTTTCACTGCAAAACCACTGCCCATTAAAGGGTTAAGCTGTAGGTCCCGGTCTCATTAACCCTCGTGTACAAAACAGTAGACGTAGCACCCCATACCAAATAAAGAAAAATAGATGTAAATTTCAAGACCAAACTCCAAACTAAACCATAAACTGCATTCTAAAAGTAACACAGCAATTAAATGTTCAACAGTTGTTAATAAATTATGGAAATGAGAAGTAGCTTTGATAATCTGTTTAACATATATTGGAGTATTCTAAAATATTTTCGAGCATATTTTAGAAGAGTTTAAAGTGTAGTAGGTATGCAGGGTTTGTATAATAATTGAAATTGATTAAAAAAAAAATTTTTTTCTGTGAAAGTGCTTTTTTATGTGAAATTATGTAAAAGTGTTTTTTTTCCTTCCTTGTGCATAATTATTATTGCACATTTTTATAATGGTGTTAATACCAAAAATGTTTGATAATAAATTGCAATTTATTTTCTAAAATCTGTTTATTGCAAATATAGTATGTGCTTTTATTTGATTGTTATTAAAATCACTAATTTGATGTAATATTAATGGTTAACCAATTTCATAGTATAAATCTTAAAATTTTAATTTCTGTCAGGTCACATGATAATAGGCATAAGCATCAAAATTTGAAAATGCATTAAGTATATTCAGAAAGTTTAGTTTGGTAATGCTGCATCAATTAATGCATTACTCAAAAATTTGCTCAAGTAGGGAATCAAAATTTTGTTTAAATAGTGCATTTACAAAAACAATATAGAACAAAAACAACATAAAATATAATGGCTAAATCAAGACTGCTATAATGTTGTGCCAATAAATAGTTTTTTCTTTCCATTTTTGCCAACTTAATATGAACCCTGGTATGTTTTGATTCCACCACTTGAACTACTTTAATTTCTATTTATGATAGAATTTTATTATTATCAACTATCTAAAGCTCTAATGTTACATAAAATGTTTATAATTTTCAAAATTACTTCATTAATTATGTAAAAATTTAGTTCCTGAATTAAGAAAAGTTTTACATTTCTTTTCTAACATATAAAGCCCTGAACAACATTTCTAATATTTTTTTTTTAGATTTAATATTTTTTAATATTTCTAATATTATTTCTAAAAAAACAAATATTATTGCCATGATGTTTTATAGACTGATAAACAATTATAATAAAGCATTTCCATTAACTTCAATATGGTGTTTGTTTTACAAAATTTTTTATTTTCATCCTCTTAAACTCTTTATGGCTATTAATTAAAATTTTTATATTTTACTTTTATTTATGCAAAAGCTATTATTATTTACTGGGATTTTATTTATTTTTCCTTTTTAAAAGCTCGATGAATGGTGGCTAACCAGTGCTTACCTTGAGTTTCGTATGCCTGTAGTTCTGTATTCTAGTCCTGGTTTAGTTTTTCCAATTAAAGAGTTTTCTAATGTTGAAAAACAGTTAAGGTAAATATTACCAAATTTCTTTGTAATTTGTGTTTGATTGTAATTCATATACTGTATATTTATGTATACAGGTTTTTTTACTTCTCTGTCTAAAAAAGTTTTAATTCAATGTAATGATTCAATGCATTCATGAAACATAATTAACAATCTGATGTATTTTAGGTATGCTGCTCGTTTAATATCTGGAGCATTGGATTACAAACAGCTTATAGATACGTGAGTTGAACTTTAATGTTATAATACAATTGTTCAATAATTGTGTGATATTTTGATGTAAGTTTTTTAAACTCAAAAACAATGATTAATGGATAAGTTTAATGTAATAAAGTTTAATAAGTTATTCTTAAATTTCACTTAATACATTTGTCACTTAACCTAACAAATAGTTCTTAATGTTTTTGTCATGGAACTAGGCAATTTAAAATTTCTGGTGAAAAATGTAATGTAGTACTAAATGTCAAAAATGCTGTCATCATATAAGACCTGGGCCTTTCTCTAATAATATTTTAATTTTTAAAAAAATATATATTTACTAATCAAACTTTGAGCAGTACTTCAATACTCTTCCTAGCCTGTAATAAAGTCATTTTAAAAATTTTGCCATATTTTTCAGTATATACCATTTGTTTTCATATATAAGTTGAGGATTTATGAAACTTTTTTAAAGCTAAAGTGGGAAGATGGTTTACACGCATAGCCATGGAACAGATGTGGTATAGGTCCTTCTTGCAATGCTTTTTGTGAGTGGTGATAAAAAAATTCCCAAAATTGGTATTAACCTAAACATGTGAAAATAAATCAAAGTTTAAAAAATTTTAAATTGATAAAAAACACAAAAATTGTAAAATGAATTTATAATGTCTTACCTGTGCAATAAGCTTATCAAAATAGCAAAAGAACTCTAAAAATTTTTAATATGTGACAAGAGGATTTATACCATATCTGTACCAGATTGGCCAATCATTCAATTTATTACTTCACTTTTTAAAATTTTTATTTTATATTGCTTGAATTTATGAAAAAGTGATAGCTTCAGATAGGGTTATTACAGTTGAAACTATCATGATTGGTGTTTATTAGAAAGATTATTGGTCATATGGTCTAGAGCAGGTATGGCCAAACTATGGCCTGTGGGCCAAATCTAGTCCGCCAGAAGGTTTTATCCATCCCATGGATAGAATTTTAAGTTGCCGGTCTGAGGCAAATTAAAAGAAATATATATTTATACATTATATATCCATCCCCTTTTCCACTTTGTTTAAATATTATATCCCACATTTATTATCTCACATCCAGAAGATCAGTGGTATATTTGCTTCTTATATCTAAACAAGTGTTTTAAACTTTGAACTTTAGAAAGAATAATTTCAGAAGTAGACTGACAGATGAGCATTTAGCCTCGTTCATTAAAATCAGTCCATCTCACTTCGAACCTCAGTATAAGGAACTTTTAAAAATGAAATTGCAATTTCATTCATCTCATTAATGCATTTAAAGCATAATACTTGCATATTGTTTTTAAAATTTTAGAAAAATTTATCTTGGCCTGCCTAATTTATTTTCTTGGGATTTTTGGTCCACAACTGAAAAAGTTTGCCCATCCCTCGTCTAGAGCTTTACAGAAAATATATCACCTGTTTTACTTGCTTCTTTTGAGTTTTTTTCATTCTATCTTACATATAAGTTTTGAATTATGGGTAAATTTATGAAAATATATACTTCTGCCTCATACTTAGATGGACATATATTCAAAACTGTATGTTAATACACTTGACTTAATAGAAGGGCATCATTGAATCACTGTTGAAAAAGGTGGAATGTAAGCCTGAAAGTTTGAAAATTATAGGTTGGTACATCATCAGATTTCATGAACAGACGTTAGATTTTTTCTGAAAAGAGTGCAATGTGCCAAAAAATGTTGGGAACCTCTGCTTTAGGTTAATGGAGCTTGCGGGAAAAACAAATGTACCAATACATAGTTTATCTTGAGAGATATAAAATATTTAATAAAATGTACATTTATGATTGTTTTCTCTTTTTAGTTTAATGAGAAAATAGTTTTCCTGATTGAATGATTAATTTAAACAAGCATTTTCTGTATTTACTTGTGTAATGACGAGTACTGTGTTTTCTACAAGAAAAAATGGCAAAAAAAATTATCTTTTGTAAAACATGCATCTAAAATTTAACATACAAGTGATTTTCCGTATTTAATTAATTTTTACATGGACCCAATGAATCAAACTTCAATGCTCTTTAAGTATTATTCTAAAGACTATTACATTTTTAACAAAATGTTTTATGCTTGTTATTTGTTTCTGAGATCTTTGGAAAGGTCTTGTCTATTGTAAGATGATTGTGGAGACTGATATTAAAAACCTTTCCCCCTCTTTTATAGAAATGTTATATGAGGAATTGTATTTATTTAGTCCTCTTCATTGTAGCTAAAAAGAACATTGTATGATAACATGGTTAAGATGGAGAAGAGAATTAATGATACTTCAGTATTTAAGTTGTGAACAGTGCAGTATACAACTACCCTAATTTTCTGCCTGTAATCCGCAGCGGCGTATAATCCGCAGGTACAAATTTCATGATATTTTCAGAGAAAAATATCGTATGACCTGCAGTGGCGTATAATCTGCAGATTAAATTTCCACTTAAATTTCTTGTGATTCAAGGAAATGAAAGGCATATTGCCATCTTTACGGCCAAAACAATTGCTATTTATGAGGCTCTAAAACACATCTCTATAAGCAATAAAAAATACTATATCATTTATTCTGATTCTCTGAGCGCTTTGGAAAGCATTACATCCGGCACTAATTGTTGCATGTTGGGGGTGATATTAAAAATAAAAAAAAAATTCCTCCTTCAGCAGAGTGTCCATTTCTAGAATGGCTAAAAATAATAAGACAAGTGCATCTTTATAAAAAAAAAAAAACTTCTTTATTGCTACTAGCAATCTTAAAGAAAAAAAAATTCTATTTACAAAAAAAATTTAGTTACTTTGCACCTTGTAATTTCAAAACTCGCACTGTGCGAACGCCGACTCGGCGGACTGCCGAACCGCAATCGACAACTGCCGTGGCCAAATGGGGCTGATAGTTGTTACATCCCACTTTTAAAAGCATGAGATAGATAACTAAGTTATCAATATATATGTAAAAGATTGTGCACAGTGAAAGCTTAAAAATAATGATGGCTAGAGCAAATAATAACTATATAATATTTAATGGAACATACCAGTCTTGGTATCTGTACAAAAATAAGGTTGCTATTCACAAACCTTAAAATAAAAAAACATATTTGACAAAAGAAAGCTTGAAATCATGCAGCAGTAAAAAAAAAACATAAGTCCAACTGCGATAGCTTTAAACACACCTTCGCTGATCCATCGGTCTACCTCCTCGGCTGTGTGCAGCAGGCATCTTCACTTCACCTTGAACTCTCACTAGAACTACCTCACCGGGCAAAAACATTGGCTTTTATATTTGCCGAGTAGTGTCTGCAGCACCGATCTCCACCGTCCAGCACTCCTGCTCGTCGCTCCGCTCACCACGACGTAAGCATGCTCGCCGTCAACATGTCACGTTCATATGCTCCTTCCGTGACGCACGCTTACTCGGCCTTGTCTTTAAGATGAGGGATAAGTGAAATATTGGGTTTTTAAAATAAGGGAAATTTACAAGTTATCTAATATTTCCTAACAATAGTCAACTGCGAGCAGCCTCCTCAGCTACCCGCTTATATCTTAAAAGCACATTCGCAAAATCTGCATACACCTGATGCCACTCAGGTGCAGCAAACTCTGCCACGCCCCCCTAAAACATGCATGTAAAACTTGATAGCTTGAACATATCCCATTAACCGGTGTTTAACTGTTTCAAACATCGCGGAACTGTAAGAATAAATGGGGTAAGTTGAGGTTTCCCAATATTGCAGCCACATCTCCTGTTCTATAAAATTACATAAAAAACTTGCTTTGTCCGGTTTTCACATTTTACTCTGTTGGGTTCCCAGTCACGTGGGTATCCCATGCAATGAAAAGGCTGACGACCTGGCCAGACATGCTACTGTCCCCATTCCCTACGAAGATATAAAAAATTGCTTTGGTCACCATGGACCGCTAGAAAGCCACCTGGAAATGGGGAACAAACTTCATTCAATTATGCCAACTGTTACTTTCTGTCTATCACTATCCAATCGCAAATTAGATGTAATATTATCCCGTCTTCGTATCGGTCATAGCAGGCTAACCCATAAATATTTACTACTGTCTGAGACTACTCCAAAATGTTCCTTTTGTCATACTCATCTCACTGTTCATCATATTTTAACTTCATGTACTGCTTTAAAACATTTTTATTATATATATTTTAAAACTTATCCTACATTGAATGAACTTTTAGGCAAAACTCCTCATCCCAAACTCTTTGAATTTCTCATCTGCATCAATGTTTTAAACCTCATTTAACCCTCTGACTGCTTATCCTGCGATTTCCACGGGTAACTCAAATGTAGCAAAGTTTTCTCATCTCGCGATTTTCGCAGACATTTGCTTTTGTTCCTTTTTTGAAAAGCGTATCCCACTTTTTCACCGGTTAACCATTGAAATAAATTATATACATTATTAGAAGTTTAATAGAATTATATGATGTAATAAATAGAATTATATGAGTAGAACTATAGTTATATTAGATAATATAATAATATATATTATAATTATAATAATATATTTATATATTTATTTATTTATATAATTATATTATGTATTCATTACATAATATAATTATAATATATAATTATATATTATATATTATAATTATATTATGTAATAAATAGAAACTAACTATAATTCAGTTTAAATTTATTAATAAAATTTTTTTCTTGTGATAACATCTGAAATTGGTTTATCTGATAGTAATTTTTCCCGATAAAATCTATATAAAAAATCTTTTCTAGAAAGAAAAAGTGCATATTCCATTTTTTCAATATATAAATAGATTAAAATGTACAAAAAAATGCACACTTCTTGTACAGATTTTGGTCTACAAATTGAGCATTCAGAGGGTTAATGCTTTAAAATTTTTAAATGTAATTTTTATCCTTCATCGTTTATCGCTTGTTTTTTCTTAATTTTTGATTAGTAATTTCTCTTACTTTTAAATTGAATATCTTTGTTTTATGTGCTCATTTGTTTGGTGGAGCATATCCTTACTTGGATCTTGTGCCAGTAAACACCAACCAACCAACCAACCGAAAGGCATATGGAAAAAAGTGTTATATCTTCTAGTGTTAAAAAAAACTGAATTTAAGCTCTTTTCTTAATGATAACATTTTCTTTAAATTAAAAAAATAGTTTAACAAAGTAAAAATTTGGATAGACTTAAAGAATTTTATTAGTAAGAATATATTCTAAAAAATTACATTAATTAGTTCAGAGAAAATGATACAAATAAATTGTTTGAATGCATATTTAAATAAAAAGGATGTTAAAATTTAGAATTCTTAAAATGCATCTTATTTTAATTTAATATGGTTACTATCTGTGTTTAAATTTTAAACTGATAGTTATGGCGCCATCTGGCATCCTGAAAGTGACACTTTGCTGCATTCTCTATTTGTTTAATGGAGAATGCAGCAAAGTGCCGCCATTTCAGATTATACAAATGTTATTTCTTGATAGAAATAAACAAAATAGAAAATATTAATTTAATTAGGAGCTTTTATACAAACCGCTGTGTCCTTGACTGAAAATGATTTTTCTCCTGATTAAAGAAAAAAAACCTGTGCTGCCATCTGTTGCTCTTTAGGATTTGTAAATTTTATTATAAAAATAAATTCTAACAGCAGATAATACTTGGTGGTGTATAATAGGAATTAGAAGAAAATTTTGCTGAGTGATGGCCGATTGGTTAGGGTACAAGCCTTCAGTACCGGAGTTCATGGGTTCAAATCCCATAATGGCATGGATGTTTATAGCCATTCGGAATCGGCTTTAAGCTGTAGGTTCCGGTCTCATTAGCCCCCGTGTTGCAAAAAGTAGACCGTAGCACTCCAAACCAAACCAAGCCAGAAGAAAATTTAAAGTTTTTTAATGTGTAATCTGCGGATTATGCACAGGAAATTAGGATAATATGGAAAAGCATACATCAAATCAAAAATTCAAACTCAACATTAAATATTAGGGTTACTAGCAGTTTTCTGTAAAAACATTGCAATAGAAATGCTGTATAGATGGAGCAATAGTTTTAAGAAAATATCTTACTCAAAAACTAAGATATTTACCTTCTTAACTAACTAAAAAACTCCTTGGCGCAACAGCCCCTAGGGGGCCAGGGCCTACAGTGCCAATCTCTGTTTTCTAGACCAAGGGCCCTGGGGTACGAAGCATATGTTCTGGTTAGGTGGTCAGCCTTATGCAAGTGTTTAGTTCCCAAGCATGCTTGGTCCTCAGGTTCTCTACCCACTGAAGGGATGAAAGACTGTCGACCTTGCCCAGCCCAGGGATCAAACCTTGGACCTGTGGTGTGGGAATACGAAGTGCTACCCCAATGCCACTGGGCTTATATTTACCTTCTTAACTTCCTAAAATACCTGTCTTTATAATACAGGGTTCCCACGGTCATGAAAAGTCATTGAAAAGTGCTTAAATTTTCTGTTTGTTTTGTAAGGCCTTAAAAGTTTTTGAATTTTTTTTTTAGGTCATTAAATTTGAGGTCCGGTGCTTGATTTTTCTTTTTCAAGTCCCTGCAAAATGTTATGTAGCCTCCACACTATGGCCAATTGTTCACCACTTCCTAATGGGGACCTTGAACGATGGTTCACGGGTCACATCTACACGCTGGGCCACTCAGTGAGTCGAGCTCGTGGATTTGTCCATTGGGTCTACTGCGCACTTTAGTGGCGCATCTGGCTGCTTTTGATCTTTGGAGAAAAACCGCCTCCAAAGCCATCGTTCGTCAAGGTTTTATCGTCTGCCACCATCAACCACGATAAGCTATACCCCCTCCAGACGGTGGGGATGGTTTGCAGTGGACCATAGTGTGGAGGGGCCCTTAATTCATGTCTGCACTGGAAAATTGAGAAGGATCGCTATCGGCAATTGTGGGTGTGTCACGGGACTCATCTTTCATGCACTGCAAACTGCACTAGCTACTGTCACTGGCTTGATAAAATATGATTTAAAAAGGGATAGAAAAAAAATAAAAGTTTGGAATGCTTTAAAAAAAAAAATGTATATTTAAACCAGTATTCGTGTGCTTATAGCCTTTCTTTTTTTTACACCATTTCAAAAGCCTGGGTTTTTTTCTGGGAAAAGAGTGAACATTATATATATAGTTTCACTGTTTTGGAGATTTATTTTAATTTTTTTCAATTATGAACAGCGCATCAAAGAGGTGCTTGAAAAAAATATCAGGTTTTGGAAAAGTCATTGAAAAGTGCTTGAAATTTTCAGAAGCAAAAGAGTGGGAACCATGTAATATGCATATGTGACCACAAGAACCAGTAAAATTTATTCCATGTATAATGCAGATCTTGAGTTTTTGCCCTAAATTTTTTGGGGGAAAAAACCTGTACATTGTGCATCAATAAATATGGTGATTTCTTTCAAACATTTTTAAAATTTTTTTCAATTTCAGTCTCAGTTTGTTCAGTTTCTCTCTTAAGTTTGGGATTTTCCCAAATTCGCACATTTTAAATTGTTAAAAATCACTTATAAACTTTATTTCAAATTTATTTGTGCTTAGTACTTACTAAATTTTTACATAAATGCATAATTTTTTTAGACATTCCTTACCTCTTGATACTGCTGGCAGTGACCCACTGGATATGTCTCAGTACTATAAAATCTTTTCAACTTGCCGTATACCCAGGAGTCAGAAAGATCAGTTGAACTTTTATGGACTAGAAGCTAATAAGCCAAAGCATATTGTAGTCTGTCATAATAATCATGTAAGTATAATCATGAATTAGACTTAAATGCTGTCATTAAATCTCACAATTTTTAAAATTCAATGATTAAAAACCTTTTGTATAATTTCTTTTTTGATCAGTATTTCAGTGTGGATGTATATGGGAATGATAATAAACCATTAAATGAAAGCCAGTTATATGCTCAGCTGCAAGATGTCTTGAAACAGTCGCAATTTCCTAAATGTCCAATTGGAGTATTGACTACTCAACATAGAGATAACTGGGCAAAATCTTATAAACATTTAATCAAATGTAAGTTCAACATCTATTATTTTTAGATTTTATTTTTTTTTACCAATATTGTCAAATTTGATGTTACTTTTGATTAAATTTTTCTTTTAAAAATAAAAATAACGAGTGAATAACTGCATTATTTACTCATCTGATAGAGAAAATTAATACCTATTTTCAAGGATGTTTAAATGTTTGTATTTTATTATAGAATATAAACTGTTTGCCTCAATTTGTGTTTAATACAGTCAGTACCGGCTATATGGTCACCTGCTTATAAAGTCACCTCACTTATGTGGTCAGTTTTCTAAAGTCCCGTCTAGCTTAATAGGGAACATGTGTTAAAGTGTGCCGCTTATGCAATCATTTTCTTTTTATTGTTACCAGTTATATGGTCAGTTTCATGTTTTTTTATTTATTTATTTATTTTTTAATGAAGTCAGTGCGAAATTGGAGAGGACCTGAATTCAAGCCTTTATTTCCCTCCTTTTCCCACTTTCTTGTTTGAGTAGACTCATCATCGGAGTTTCTCACCTCTCTTAGTTCTGTTGCCCCCTGACAAGAGGTGGACATATGTCTGTTCATTGGTTGACGTTATCTCTCCCTGCTTAAGTCGAAATTGTGATGAAACAAGTAAAGGAAAAATTTTGTTGTATTTGGATCCTACGTTACAAGTAAGCATGCTCATTTTTTAAACATGGCTTTGAAAAGAAAGAATTTATCATTTGCTGCCAAAAATGAATTGATTGAAAAATTTTAAAAATCTAATCTTTCAAAGGCTGCTTTTGCCAAAGTAAATTTGATTCCCCGGACGACATTAAACAACATTTTAGCTGTCAAATTTTGGTCCTCAAGTGTTGAAATCGATGATGAAGAAAGAAAACATCAGCTTTTGTCACCTTATGGGAATGTGGATAAGGCTTTTATTTTATGGGTGAAAATTGCACAGTATATGCATAGGGTTGTATTGTTCTGCATATATGGTCACCCTGCTTATATGGTCTGATTTTTCTGGACCGTTGAGCTGACCAAATATATCATACAGACTGTATCTGGTTAACAAGATTGGCTCATCCAAGTGGCATTTGCAACAATAAAAATTACAATCGCTCATTAAATGAGGTATTCCTGTAAGCACATATAAACTAAAGAGCCATAACATTATGACTACTTTGGAGTTTAAACCTTTTTTGTAATTTCCTAAAACAAATACTTGCCATATAAAGAACATACTTAAATTCATACATTTGAGTGAAGTTTCAGAATTATGTGAATTTAGGTAACCATTCACATATTAAAAAAGAAAAAAAATATTGATTACCCTGTATCATAAATAGGTGGAAATAATTTGCAACTCTTGCATAACATCAATCTGACAATTGGCAATATTTGCATGAATTTTTGGAAACACAGCTCTTAAATTAAAGTAGCTATAAAGGTGTCTTTAAAACATTATAAATTTTTTTCAAAAATTTTCCCATAATTTTCACAATTTATATCATCAGGTTATAAAACTTACAGAATAGATGTAGTGGTGCAAGAAACAAATGATATAAATTGAGCTTTAAAAAGCTGAAATGATAACAATATGTAAGCATGTAAAGAAAATGATTTTCTCATAGCACATGCACAAAATATACTTTTATATAATTTTGTAGTTAATACTACTGGGTAACTTATTAAAAAATCCAACTGTATGTTATGAAAATTAAAAAAAATGTGATATTGGCATTATATTGAGGCATATTTCAGACAGTTTCTCAAAGTAATTGGGAAAAAAGGGAGATCTTTCACAAATTGCTGAATGATAATTTATAAAACCAATGAAAAAGTAATATATAATACTGAAGAACCAACACTGGTGATCACAAGGCTATGGTTCTTCAGTGTATGATATTTAAATGAGTTTCAAATATTTTAATTTACTTTTTCATTGGTTTTAAAGAGTTTATTTTAGCAATTTATGAAAGACTCCACTGTTTAGGCCCACACTAAATGCACTAGTCCCCAAAACTTCACTGAAAAGTGTATGTTCAAGTGTGTTCTTTATATGACCAAATTTACAGAACAAATCATCAAGTATTTCTTTAGAATTTCTTTGTAAGTTTAAACTTTATAGGGTCTATTGTACTTACTTAATATTTTAAGCTATATTATTTATAAATTTCATTTTACAACATCAACTTAACGTATAACCGTTGAGTAAATATATGATCTAATCTTTCATCTTTGTAAAAAATTACTAATATGGGAGGAGAATCACAAAAAAAGTTTAGAAATTAATAAGATTATTACAGAGTATTTTTAAACATTATTTTCATTTAACATCAGTTAAATTTTCTGCTTGTTTTACTCACTTAGGGTATCTGTCTACGTTAAAAACATCATTTTTTGCCAAAAATCATAATTTTTTTTTATTTCTCTATTGTAAAATTTCAACTTTTAGGCTTCTAAATATGTGTTTGTTTTTTCTCTATGGCATTTTAAAGAACAGTTACACCTGTTTAAACATCAATGATAGCTATCAAAACAAAACGGCAGTAGTGACTTCAGAACCGGAATTTGTGAATTTAAATCCTTTTAAAGAGCATTTTTTCAACAAAGCTTTTTAAATTTTCATGAAGATTAGTTTAAACATTTTTCTGGCATTTTTAATAATTAGCAACTTGGCAATTATAAAGTTTTGAAGCAAGAAAATGTGGGGAATTTAAAACGTATTTTAATTTTTTAATAGTTAAAGTGGTTTCATAAACTTCAAATGCATTTTTCTCAGAATGGTATTTTTAATAAAATGTTGAAACTTGAAATGTGATTTCTGAAAAAGTTCTTAAAATATTTTGTTGAAAATTATTATGATTGCTTTTGATAGTATTTACTAGTAAATGACCCAAAAGCTTTAAATTTGGATAATTTTTAATGATGTTACACTCATAGTTAGATATAAATGTAATGAAAATTCGTTAAAAATTCAGTGTGTATGATTTTGAAGGACCAAAATTTTTTACCAAATGTAAATTTAGCAAAGATTTTAGGTGATTCACTAGTCCAGTGTATAAGAAATGTGTTGCATCAAAAAATATTGAAATACTTTAATTTAATAAAAAATTAGACCTTTTGAAAAAAACTTGATTTTTTTACTAAATTTTCTTCATTTATTAGAAATTTTATAAAAACTTCTCCAGGAATAAATTTTTTTAGTGCAATTCTCTATGATAATATAAAAAAATAAATCTATAAATGTAAAAACATGAACTAGTTTCTACGTTTAAAGAAAAAAGTTGTCCGAACGTAGACGGATACCTTAAATTTTTTGCTTGTTTTACTCACTTAATAATATGATGGTGTGCTCTGAATAGGGTGAGTAAACAAGAAATTAAAAGAAAACTAAAATAAAAACACATCCAAAATTCCCCTCCCAAACACACACAAAAGAAAAAACTATATTCATCATAGAATAATTTTAATTAACACTAGAACTGTGGAATGGGTTATTTTAACCCAAAAACTATTTTGTGTTATCTTAAATTTTTTTTCACATTGTAATAACAGAAATGATATATATTTTTATAAAAATATTTTTTAGGATAAATTTTGAAAACATATTTCAATGAGTATTATATTATTTCTGTTATTACTATTTTTTAAAAAATCTGTTAAAATAACACAAAACAGTTTTGAGTCAAAATTATCCCTCCCGCAGTTCTAGAGTTAATAATGCTTTACTGTTATACTTAATATTATTTTTAACTTACAGATGATCTTATGAATAAAGAATCTGTTGAGGCTATTCAGAGGTCTATATTTTTAGTATGTCTTGATAAAGCTGTTCCTGATACTGGCACTTTAAATAGAAAGACCCATGTAGCCTTACAAACAATACATGGTGGTGGTGCAAAACATAATGCTGGAAACCGGTGGTATGACAAAACTATACAGGTCAATATTTATTATTTGTATTAACTTTTTTACATGAATATTTACATTATGTTTTAAACATTTCTTATAAATAAATATAAGCATAGCATTTGCTATTGTTTATTAATTAAATGTTGTAATCAATTAAAACCTCCATATTTTTTTAATAGTTATATGTTCATTTATTTATTACCTATAGTTGTTTCAGTATCTGCAAATCAAGTGATAAATTAGAATTAGGGTGGGGCAGCCTATAAGGGCACTAGCACTGCGGCCTAAGCCCTATTGTACTGAAAAGCCCCCCATTCACTGGAACAAAGAGTTCCAGCACAAGGTTAAGAAATATTAACCATTACATCTCAGAGAGACCAATAGCTGAGATAAATCTCAGCAGCAATTTAACCGGGTAGTTTATCAGCTCTCACAGCTCAATGAAGTCATAACCAAGAAATTCAAATCTTTTGGCACAGTAGTAGTCACATTCACACAAAATATGTGATGAACTCTCCTCTGCCATATGGCATCCCCTACATACTGGGCTATCCGTAATGCCAATAATGTTGAGGTGCCTTTTAAGGCAACAATGGCCAGTCCACAGACCAATGCTCTCAAATGATAAATGTTTTGGTATGAATATTTTCCTATGATCTTTCTAAATCCAGTTTGTTATTCAATAATACACAACTTGTTAATAAACAGGGTGTCTGCTTGCCAGGAAGTTAGGGAAAAGTCAGAAGAATGGCAAATGTGTCAAGAAAATTAGTCTTATGCAAATATTTTTTATTTTATTTTATTTTTATTTTTTTTCTTTTCTGTATCAGTTTTTTTAAACTGATCGTTTTTAAGACTGAAAAATAAGTTAATTTGTATTTGGTAATCAAAATGAAAAATACTTAAAAGTAAGGTATTTAAAAGAAATTGTGAATTTAAAGCATTGGCTATTTATTGCTCAGACTTTAAGTCATATATTATCAGCATTTCCAAAAATATTTTTATTTTTTTATTTTATTTTATTTTATTTTTTTCTCTGTATCAGTTTTTTTTAAACTGATCGTTTTTAAGATTGAAAAATAAGTTAATTTGTATTTGGTAATCAAAATGAAAAATACTTAAAAGTAAGGTATTTAAAAGAAATTGTGAATTTAAAGCATTGGTTATTTATTGCTCTGACTTTTTAAGTCATATTATCAGCATTTCCAAAAATATTTTAATTTTTTTATTTTATTTTGATTTTTTTCTTTTCTGTATCAGTTTTTTTTTAAACTGATCGTTTTTAAGACTGAAAAATAAGTTAATTTGTATTTGGTAATCGAAATGAAAAATACTTAAAAGTAAGGTATTTAAAAGAAATTGTGAATTTAAAGCATTGGCAATTTATTGCTCTGACTTTTAAAGTCATATTATCAGCATTTCCAAAAAAATATATGCATAAGAATATCATTTAAATTATAATTTATTTTATTTATCTTTTAATTTGTAATAGTTTGAATCTTTTCATACATTAAAAGTTAAATTAAAAGTAGTTCTTTGCTATTATAACCCACATAGGTTGTAACATCAGAGCTCTATAATAGTAAATATTTTGGTAGTGGTTGAATGGTGTTACCTAAGACTCCATGATCACTAAGACCTCAGAGAAAGCTCTTTTTGATATGTGAATTAGTTTTATATCTATGTAAATTTTTTACACATTTTTAAAACTATTAAGCACATCCTTGCTCTATGAGAACCTAGAAATGTCTTTCTTCTTCTCTAAGAAAAACATAAATAATCTGTGTCCACTTAGAAGTCAATTGAAAACCCTGTTCACCAACTCTTACTTTTCAGGGAAGAATATTGCAATGGAGAGAGAAGAAGACAATACATAGTGTCACCCTTGATAAAAATCTTTCATGGGCCCCCCACATTATCAATATTAGAAACAAGTTTCAAGCTGCTAAACGTTTACTCTTCCCCTTAATTGCTCGAAACAACAAATTGAATACTGATAATAAATTGCTCATCTACAAAGCTTATCTTCGCCCTCAACTTATTTACGCGAGTGTTGCATGGTAATATGTAGCTGAATAGCTCATTAATTCTCTTGCTGTGGCCCAAAACATTACTATTCGGCAAATTACTAATTCTCCCTGGTATTTCAGGAATAGGGAAATTCATAGTGAAATCAATCTTCCCTCTTTTCAAAATTTTATTCAAAATTTAGCTATTAAATTTAATAAAAATCTCAGCATTGACCATCTTACTGAACTAGCTCAGTATGACTATGCAAACTCCAGTAATCGTAAGAGACCGATGGCCATCTTAGCACTCGACTTCGAATAAATTCTATTCGCTCGTCGCTTCCCCTTCGAGAAATTTGATTGGATCTCTCTGGATCCAGCCCCATCTCAACGCTTGCTTCCCCCCTTGACTGCTAACTCTTAATTTTTCCCCTGCAGCAGCTAGTGCTGCGTCCACACTTTGGCGAGTCAACTTTTAAGCTTGCCATTGGTCGCTACTCTTAAATTCTATTGGCTATGAGCTATCCCATTTGGATATTGTCCTAATCTTCTCGCAAAGCTCTGCTTTGAGAGAATTTGCCAACCTTGATCCTGTAGCTCTGCTATCTCCTTTTAATTTTAATTTTATTGGGAAAAAAAAATACTTGCTACCTAATTGTGTTACTCTAATCTCTAGTATTAAACTCTAGTTTTGACTAACTGGAACTTGTAATGGGTTCGTTAATGTTAATCTTTGTGTTCTCACTTCATTATGTTTTTACTTTTTTTTTGCCAAAACTCAAGCATCCATTGCCTATTTTATTACTTTGCCCCAGTCGTAGTCAATTTGTAATCATTAGTTGTTTGTGTAAACTCCTAAGTAGGTCAGAACTAGAGGGCTAGACCCAGGAAGTTCTGTGCACCACTTTTCACCGAGTTCACCAAAGACAATACACCAAGGCCATAGGCAGGGGGAGGGATTTTGGGGACTGGTTCCCCCCCCCCCGAAATTTTGAAAGACCATTTTGTAGATAGACAATGTCCCACGTTTGTGCATGTGTGTGCTATCTGCCTAGCTGTTCATGAACATAAACAGTTATTCTCTTAAAAAAACTGCTCAGGCCATAAAAGTCTTCCCTCTCCGCTAGCCGGAAATACAGCACTGTATTTCCGGCACTGTCTTTCGGAAATACAGTGCTTTCCCTTTCATCATTTGTAGTACCATTCACAAATAAAGATATCTTTCTCCCTTGGTCCCCCTCCAAAAATAATTTCTGGCTATGGCCCTGCAATACACTCCCAGCTACAAATGGGACAATGGCTAGAGATGCCTATATAAAGTACTTAATGGCCTTTACCAGCAGGTTTACAGGCCATATAAACAAAAACTTGCATTCTTTATATGTGGGAAAAACTGCGAGCCTCTCAGACAATAATTCCATAACATTCCCCTCTCATATTGACTGTTGTCACTGTGGGCAGAAAAATATATGCATTGGCAAAAATAAGATTTAAACTTACACAATAATAACAACTACATGTTAATATCAAAAGGTACTATTTCAGTAGCATGTATGATAACATACTACTGACTATAACATTATAGGTGTAATTTTTTTTCCCAAAGATTTTTAGAAATAAAATTGTGTAAAAATTCTCCAAAAGTGTCCCCAATATGTCAGGAAAAGATCTTGGAATGAACTTTTAAAAGTTCAGTAGACACCCTGATAAAGCTATTGAAGTTCAACTCTTTACCATTTCATTAAACACATATCTTTATGCATATTTACATTTACATGATTCACTTCACGTTTTTGTTCCCTGCTTGCATATATTTTTTCTTTGATTTGGTTCAAAGTCAAAGTAAAGGGTTTTTAAGAGTATCTGACAATGAAAGAATCCATTTCCCTAATCTATGAATGGAATGCAGATCCAAAAACGCAATTTAGAACTTCTATAACAACAGTAAGGCAAAAAAAAAAAAAAAAAAAAAAGAGAAAAAAAGAAATTTTGGGATAATATAGTTTATTTCAGTACAGTATTGTTCCAAGAAAAATATGGAACAAGCACATGCTTCAATTGTTAAAATCAGGCAGACACTGAACTTTATGGAGTAAAATATATATCCCAAAGCTTTGTTAATGTATTAAAATTATAGAATGAGTCTTTTGAGCTTTATTTTTAAAGTTTAGAGCTGTAGGCAAATTGTCTGAATTACAATATACCTCTTGCACTTTCTCTAGATATATAAATAATAAAAAATAAAAAAATAAATAGGAAAAGAACTTTTTCTTGTTACGTAACAACATGATAGTCACTCTTTCTAGTTTATATAATGTTATTTGAAAAGTTCTAACCATCTTCATCACTTTCTGCTTCTTTCTCAATTTTTAATGTTTGTCTATTATTTTTAAAACTTTTTTCTATTAGTGAGTTTTAAAAATATTTTGAGTTATGCACTATTCTATCTGAAAGGCCGAACGATTGCTGAAGGATTAGGGTGCTGGCCTTCGGTACCAAAGTTCGTGGGTTTGAATCCCACTGTGGCATGCATGTTCGTAGCCATTCGGAATTTAAGCAGTAGGTCCCGGTCTCATTAACCCTCATGTTGCAAAAAGTAGACCGTAATGTACCAAACCAAACCGAAATCTATCTGAAAGTGCCCAAAATATAGAGTGTTTTCATAGTTCTGAAAGCATACTCTCATGATATGAAAGCTGTTTCTCCCTTACAAATTTTTTGCTCTAGAAGCAGAACATTTTCTGCATCCCCAAAGCATACAAACATGCTCGAGAAAAAATTTATTATTTGTACATAACAGCAAACATTGCTATCAAAAGGCAGGAAAGAATCACCTATTTTAAAAGATAAATAATTCTATAACTAATTTGGTACTAAAAATATTGTTTCTATTCTTGTCTTCAGAATAAAAGTGTAAATAGATATAAATATGTATGTGTGTGTATATATATAATATTGCATGTATTATTTTGTTTTCATAGTTTATAGTTGGTGCAGATGGGGTTGCAGGCTTGACTTATGAGCATAGTCCAGCTGAAGGTCCTCCTATAACTAGCATGATGGATCATATTATATCCTATATGTGAGTATTACTGTTATATAATTAGTTTTTATACTAAAAAAAATAAATATTTGGATTAAGCTTTTTTTTTCTTTTTTTTAAGCACAATTTTAATTTGTTTTGCAATGATAAAATGTGGTAATATTTATTTAACATTTCTAACAGTGTTAATAAACAACTAGATTATTTTACATGGTGTTTTAACTTCAATATTTTTTTCTATTTGAATTTTTTTAAGTACTGCTTTCTATGTATATAAATGCTTTTCAACTAGACCAGAATTTCCTAACTTGAGGCATGTCATAGTCTGGTTGGGTTGGTTAGTTGGTTTGGTGCACTTGGTCTACTTTTTGTGCCAGTTGAGGGCTAATGAGACTGGTACTTGCTACTTGAACAGAACAATGACATGGAATGTGGACATAATAATGTCCATGCCAGCAGTGAAATTCAAACCCATGAATCTTAGTAATTAAAGGTGGACCTAACCTGTTAGGTTGTTTTAAAAGAGTTGAGTTGATGATAAAATACTGGTACTGAAGAGTAGCACACTATCATTTAGCTATCTAATTGGGATCTAATTTGGCTAATGTAATTGGGAGTATGTAATATTAATATTAATAATGAGAGAAAAGATCTAAAAAATAAAAAGGAAGTAATAGTGTATGTGGATAAAAATTACAATATTGCTATGCATTTTAATAATAGAATGCTGTAGAGGAAAGTAAAACTTTTCTCTCAGATTATAGCAGTAAATGCAAAGAAATTGAATACAGATACATGTTTTGCACAATGTCAGAAAATAATATTTTTCTGTCGTAATATATTAATAAGTGCAAAACTAACATAAGTAAGTTATAAATGGAAAGAGATTAAATTCAGACAGCAGTTTAACAGCTGTGAATCAGCTGCTTTATCAGGTCAAACAACCTCAGTAGCTGAATAAGTAGAATCCCTTCCTATTTGTGCCTTACTTTGTTAAATTGTATTTATTGGTTTATATTAGACAACTATGTGGGTATCACGTGAAATTTTTATACCTTATATCATTTTCCTAAAGATTTTTGCTTTCTTGCTTCCCGGGCTGCAACACTTTTCCATAGCAAACTATAATGGTGTGTGTGTGTGTGTGTGTGTGTGTGTAATTTATTAAAAATTTAACCTAAGCATATCTATATTATTTTTCCAAATTTTAATTCCATTTTGTTAGGAAGAAAAAAAATGTCAATTCAATATCACAATTTCTTTCTTTTTCGCACCAGTTAAATCTTAGTTGCAGTTTTTACTCCTTGTCAATTTCCAATCTCATGTAGAAATGATGTTTTGCAATTTGAACCTTGGCCATTGAATTTGCAATTTTGAGTGACTAACTAGCCTGCTAACAAGCCAAAAGAATGCTATATTGACTTTTTTCATCTGAGATTGTGCATCTATATTGCTTGAAGAGTTAAGTTTCTTTCAGTTTTGTGTCAATCGAATTTGCTAGCAATCATATTTTTAATGTAAAAAAAGATGAAATTTTAATATACTTGGTTTGTGACTGCATTAATTTTTTTTGCTGAATGTAGCCCCAACAAACCAAATTTGGGATAGTTTCTGTTGATGATTTTATGTCATCAGAGACCACTGCTAGTTCTGCTGTGTAACATATATATATATATATATATATATATATATATATATATATATATATATAGAGAGAGAGAGAGAGAGAGAGAGAGAGAGAGAGAGAGAGAGAGAGGAAAGAAGCTTTAAGGAAATTAGCTATTCTTTTAACCCTTTGCTTCTAAATCATATGAGAGACACCTCTAAATAGAAGACAAAATTGTCATTTGCAAGGTGTCTTATCTTTGGAGATATCACTTTATATATATATATATATATATATATATATATATATATATATATATATATATATATATATATATATATATATATATATATATATATATATATTTATTTATTTATTTATTTATATATTTATATCCAGTTTTCTAATGATAAGTTTTGTAATTTGATAATATGTGCATCATATTATTGTGTATATGTTATTTATTTTAAAAAACAAAATATATAATTGCTTTAATTAAAATATATAACTAATTTACCTGCAGTATGATATGTTTGAATATCTTGTAGCTAAAACTAGAAATTTCATAATCATGTATGTAGCCATACATATGTTACTGTTAATTGTTGTTCTTAAACTATTGCAGGGAAAATACAAAAGGTAACAAATGGCTTCCATCATCAGCTTACACAAAGCCAACAAGGTTGCGATTTAGACTGTCTGATGAAACTATGCAGCACATTACAGAAGCTGAACAAGACTTAGAAAAGTAATAAACTGTATAATACTAATACAATTCCATTTTTCTATTCAGTGCAAAAATATATTTTAACTCATGAAGTTAAAAGTGACATTAATTTTTGAAAAAGTTTGAAATATTTTAAGTACTAATGCTATTACTTATAGTAGCTTTTGATAGTAACTGTATATACTGTAACAAAAGTTTATTGATATTATTTAGGGTTTAAAAAAATATTAGTTTCATTTGTATGTATTTCAGTTTTCTGTGTAGAAATATTTTATAAAAGGAAAAAGGTAGTAATTTTGTTTATTTTCATCAGATTTGTTGTAATGCTTCAAAATAGTATTTTAATTGATAAATTGAACCCCATAAAGCATTTGATTATGTCTGACATGGACAAAATTCAAGATAAACATTCAATCAAATCATTTACACTTTGTTTATAAACAATTTTTTATAACTTTTACCCCCTTCCCCACTCCCCAGTTACCCCTCACAACTGAAATTGCCAAAAGTAACTTACACTATACCTATATATTCCTTTTCTGAAAATAAAGAAAAACATCATATTTTACCAGTTAAAAAAAACTGATTCTTTAAGGCAGGGTGGGAAAATGCTTTTAAGCGTAGGCCAAAATGATACAAATGAGTGAAGACTTACCATTTAGCTGAATCTGTATTACATTACTATTTTTCATGGAGAACAATTCTCATGTGCCCAATATAGTGTATCAATATAAGAAAAATGGTGAAGCAAATCCCTGCCTCCAATAATTCTGTGTCAGGGGTGAGCAAATACTTTTAAGTGCGGGCCAAAATGAAATTTTCAAAATGTCTCCCGGGCTGGAGGACTCTACCGCGTATGCTGTGCACACGCGAATGTTTTGGGTGGAATTTTTCCCTGCCCAAGAAATATTTTTGACAAAAACACTATAAGTATCATTTTAAAACATTTGGACAGAGAAATTTGACAGTTAATAAAAGATAATAGTAATAATAAATTGTCTTACGTAGATGTATATGCAAACAATTTGTGCCCAGTAAAATATGTCACGTAATTTTTAAAGAAATAGGATCCATTATATTAAATTAATTATCATTAAATAAATCAGTTAATGAAAGATTTTATTTTGATTTTTATTTATATCTTAACGATAAAAATTATTTTATTTTGATCATAGTTATTACATTTGTATATTTATATTACGTTTTGTAAATATAATAGTAAATAGAATTATAAAAAGAAAAGACAAACATTAAACGTTAAAATAGAATAGTTTTAGTTAATGCGAAACGTGAAATCTAAAATGTTCATTTGATATTATTTTGTGTGCAACAGCATAACTTGTTTTTGTGGTAGATTTCTCGATATTACTTTTTTTGGTAAAAATATTTTGTTGATTATTCGTTTTTGTCATGTTTTCTGCTGTACTTTGAAGTTCTTTTAAAGAAAGTGATGCATATTTTTAATGTTTTAATTTAAATTTTATTCCTTGAAATCAATTGTTTCCTGGCAAATTAAACAAATTGCTTTTTTATCAATTTTTGTAAAATTGTATTTTACTGTCCATGTTTCACTGAAATTTCTTCGCTCCAAATCAACTTTTCTATTTTTAGATTGACTCATTTTAGAAAGGCCTACAAATAAATAATTTAATTATTACAATAAAATATAACCAATGTTTTAAAATTTTACCTACAAAAAGTCCACTATTTCAATTTATTATTATTAATTATATTTGTAAAATAACAAACATTAGTCATTGACGAGTATGTGACTAATGCTAAATCAAAATAAACAGTACGCGTGCTGCGGTCTGTCATCCCTCGAAGAGTGAGAGGAGTGCACGTTCAATTCTATGTAGTAAGCCGACCACACGTTTTATGAGAGTATTATGTTGCCTACATTAAAGTAGGGATATGGTTACAGCTGTTCAAATTATAATACTCTCTATTATTTATATATTTTTCATTATTTATATATACACTATGCCTACAAATACTCTTGATTTCAACAAAATCGATTATAAGAGATTAAAAAAATTGCATGCAGGATTTTTCAACAGGCCGGATAAAGTAAGCAAAAGGGCTGGATCCGACCCACAGGCCAGCTTGTGCCCACCTCTGCCTTAATGTATTTGCCTGTGTCTGACATGGGCAAAATTCAAAATAAACAGGCAATCAAATCATTTATACTTTATTCATAAACAATTTTTTATAACTTTTTACCCCTCACAATTGAAATTGCAAAAAGTAATTTACACTATACCTATATATTCTTTTTCTGAAAAAAAAACTTATATTTTACCAGTTTAAAAAAAAACTCATGCTTTTAAGGGTTAATTTTGATTGCTCTTTATGCTGATAGTTAGGTTACAAAGATAGTATTATTTTACATTTAATGTGAAGTAATTAACTTAGTAATAATTTGATTTTTTTCTTATAATATAAATGTTTCTTGTAAAAAAAATATTTTTATCATTTAGCCTCGTTGATGATTTGGAAATGTCCTGCTTTTCATATGAACCTTTTGGAAAAAATTTTATCAAATCTCAGAAGATGAGTCCTGACAGCTTTATACAAATTGCAATTCAACTAGCATATTATAAGTATGTATTAAAGTTATCAATTTTACTAAAAATAGTTAATTTCTTTCATATTGTTCTCACTGTGTTTGTTTTTATAAGAATACTTTTTTATAGATAAAGAAATGATGGGTTTCCTATGGTGTTTACCATTAAGGACTTTAATTATGAATTTGTTAATCCTGTATAAATCATAAATGCCTATTTTTAACCTATTTTTAAGAAAACAGTCACCCAATTGTTTTTAAAAAATTCAGAGAAATTAAACAACTCTACAGTTAAATTTTATATTGTCCAAAAAGTATCCATACACTCTAAGAAGGTTAAATGTTATTAAAAGTCTTTACCATTCATAGCAAATTTAAATGTCATTTCAAGAAGTCTTCCAATTTATATTGTTTTATTTGTATATTCATGGTTTCCGCACACCTGGAAAGTCATGGAAAATCATGGATTTAGACAAAGGATTAACTTTATCATGTAAAGTCTTGATTTTTCAAGTAAAATGAGTAAAAGTCATGGAAAACTACCGCTAAACTACCGATTAAAAAAAATGCATTGAATTGTTTAATTCTATTTTTACTTGTCATTTGGCTGAAGTTACTGAGTTTGGTATTTATGTATTATCCTATTGACCCTATTGCCAAGTAAAATTTGTTCGCCAAGGAAACTCAAAGCAAGAAAGCTTAATGGGTGGGTAAATGTATATTATTCTGGTTTTTTCTTAAATTGTAGATTAAAATTTTATTAATATAATAATAATTATTTTTTAATAAAAATTAGTTAAGATTTTTTCTCAAAATATAAGTTTATCTCTAGGGATATTGTATTTAAACATTATAGGGTTATATTTGGCTATTATTCATGGTCACCTGGATAATACCAAAGTACTCTGAATTCAAATTGGAAACATTTTGATCGAAATATTGCTATATCATTAAACTTAGGTATGTAGATACAACAATTTATTTTTATGCATGTGAGTTTATTAACACTTATAAAGTAAGTTTATAGTTTTTTTTATGATAAAATTCCTGTAATTTCTCTAAAAGAATATATTTTATTTATATGTACATCATAAGTTTTATTTATATATACTTTAACGAAAGCTTTTTGAAGTCATGGAAAATGATCTGCTAAATCAGGGAAAGTCATGAAAAGTCATGGATTTGAAAAATTTTATTTTGGCAGATACCCTGTATATTATGTGATATGTAATATGTAGGGCTTATGTGATAGCTGGAACTTATTATCATAGTAGGTATTTATTTCAGAGGAATCTTAAATAAGAAAAGATATATTATCAATGATTATATTTTTCTTCTGGAACTATTTTTTTTATTTCCTTTTATGTTCTCATTTAGTAATTTTATGCTACTGAAAGGAACCTTATTTGTATCTGATACTCCTTTGATAATTCAAGAAATATTTAAAAGCAAGTTCCTTCTAAATATTATCCGATTAGGTTATATTTATTGGAATTGTTTTGTTATTTAATAATCAAAACATTACTGAAACAAGCAGTGTAATAGTAAATATTCTTTAAAATTTGTTTCTGAATAAAAGTTAAAAAAAGCTTTAGTTTAATTTCATTAATTTAATCTGTTTTGAACTATAAATTTCTAGGATTCATAATGAAATAGCTGCAACTTATGAATCTGCTACATCTCGAAAATTCTTGCATGGACGAACAGAAACCATACGTTCAGCATCTATGGAAGCTTTAGACTTTTGTAAAATAATGCAGGACAAGACATCACCAGCAAGTGTAAAAGCAGCTGCAATGAGAAATGCCATTGATGCACATAAGAAATATGTTACTCAGGTTCTTAATTTTTTTTATATATCTTTGAGTACAATTATATTATCATGTAAATATTACAAACAAGCTTTAGTTGTACCCAAAAATTTTTTTCAATGACGGATCAGCAAATAATAATTGTTTTAGTTAAATAATGGGACAGCTACTACTATTTATGTAACTACTAAATTTCATAAGATAATGATTTTATTGTATTAAGGTATCCGTCTACGTTCAGAGAACTTTTTTCTTTAAACGTAGAAACTAGTTCATGTTTTTACATTTTTAGACGTATTTTTTATATTATAGAGAATTGAACTTAAAAAATTGATTTCTGGAGAAGTTTTTATAAAATTTCTAATAAATAAAGAAAATTTAGTAAAAAAAATCGGGTTTTATCAAAAGGTCTAATTTTTTAATAAATTATTTTAATATTTTTTGATGCAACACATTTCTTATACACTGGACTAGTGAATCACCTAAAATCTTTTCTTAATTTACATCTGATAAAAAATGTTGGTCTTTCAAAATCATACACTTTGAATTTTTAACGAATTTTCACTATCTTTATATCTAACTATGGATGTAATATCATTAAAAATTATCCAAATTTAAAGCTTTTAGGTCATTCACTAGTAAATACTATCAAAAGCATTCATAATAATTTTCAACAAAATATTTTAAGAACTTTTTAAGAAATCAGATTTCAAGTTTCAACATTTTATTAAAAAGACTGTTCTGAGAAAAACGCATTTGAAGTTTACGAAAGCAACTTTAACTATTAAAAAACTAAAATACATGTTTAAAATTCCCCACACTTTCTTGCTTCAAAACTTTCTAATTGCAAAGTTGCTAATCATTAAAAATACTAGAAAAATGTTTAAACTAATCTTCATGAAAATTTTAAAAGTTTTGTCCAAAAAATGGTCTTTAAAAGGCTTTAAATTTACAACTTCCTGTTCCGTTTTGTTTTGACATCTGTGACTGATGTTTAAACAGCTGTAACTTTTCTTTAAAATGCCATAGAGACAAAACAAAAACAAATTTAGAAGCCTAAAAGTTGAAATTTTACAATAGAGAAATAAAAAAAATTATGATTTTTGGCAAAAAATGACGTTTTCAACGTAGATGGATACCTTAAAGGATTAATCTATGGTTTAATAATAAAGAATTAATTTAAAGAATTTTATGAACATATGTATATGTAGAGCCAGTTCTGGGGTTCTTGTCAGTATGTGCATTGTGAAACCATAGTTTCATGGGAAAATATTGTACTATAAAGAGTTTTTGTAATTTTTTACTCATCCTTGTATATAGCAACTTGCTTTATGTGTTACCCTGAAAACCAACAATTCATTTATTTTTATGTGTTGTATAACATCAGAGTGTTCTTAATTGACATACATTTTATTTTTCAGGCTGTCAACGGTATGGGAATTGATCGTCTTCTTTTAGGCTTAAAGAAAGTAGCTTTGGAGCAAGGTATGAATGTACCAGAGCTGTTTCTTGATTCTGGGTACACATCAAGCACTCATTTCAAATTGTCAACAAGTCAAGTAAGTTCACATTTTTTCAATTGAGATTATTTTGTATTTATCTTTTTGTTATTCCAGTGTTTTAAAAAGTTTTTTAACTTAATTTTAGTTGCTCCTTCAAAAGGGGAAGCCAAACGATGGCCGATTGGTTAGGGTGTTGGCTTTCGGTACCAGAGTTCGTGGGTTCGAATCCCACTATGGCATGGATGTTCGTAGCCGTTTGCAATCGGCTTTAAGCAGTAGGTCTTGGTGTCATTTCCCTCATGTTGCAAAAAGTAGACCGTAGCTCTCCAAACCAAAACCTTAAAAAGGGGAAGGGGCCTTAAAGCTAGGTTGGCAGATGGAGTCATAACCAGAAATACCCACCTGGATTTTTATGAGTTGACCCACCAACAAAAACTGCTGGATTTTTGCTAAAAGTGGGTCTTTGTATAAAATTTGATATGTGTTTCAAAATTTCTAAAAATAATTTATATAAACTGTAGAATTTTATCACTCTTTCTAAAAATGTTTATTTTTTGTGTTTTTGTTTATCATTTGACTTAGAAAGCATTTCTGTCTATTTTAAAACTTGCTTTAGACATTTTATCTGCTAACAATTCTTATATCAAGGGGCATAGCCTAAAATGTGTATCCAAATTAAATCATAGCTTATAAAAAATATGTAGTTCATGCAGTTAAAGAAATGTACTATAAATGTATAGTTATTTATATACAGATATTCATATTGATTAGGACAGAAAGTGCCTACAAACTAACCTTACTTTGATTCAGCACTGATGTTCCTAATAATTACCCGTGCATTTATGTGCATTATTTTTAACAAACTTTTCATACCCAGCATTCAGCAAGCCCAAAGGCCCTTGGCTTAAAGAGATAAAATTGTTAAAGCAAACTAAGCTATTTTATTTTTAAAGAATTAAAGAATGAAGGTAATTTATATTTTTATATGTCAAACATAAAAAAAGAAAGAAATTAAATCAATATTAGATAAGTTTTTACTTTTACTAAATAAATAAATAAATATATAAATAAAAGATTCCTGGAAAATTCTAGAAAAACCTAGCCAGGCTATGTTTTCTCCCCAAACCCAGGTTTTTTCCAACTCTACTTAAAGCCCATAATTTTCTTGTTGGATCCTTAGCTTTTAAACTTATTTATAACTTTAACATCAGTCTAATTGAAATAAATCACTAAAAATGAAAGCTGAGTAAGTAGCATTGCCAAGCCGTTATTGTATGATGCATCACAACTTAGAGTTTTGGTAAGATATCTTGATTCTGTCATTTTTTAAACATTCTACTGTAGAAGATATTTTAAGAGGATTTAACGAAAAGGTGAAATCATTATTTATTTCTAAACTTTTTCAAGTATCAGTAGAGGCTCCATCTATCAATTGGAGTCTTTTTGAAGCTTTTCAAAATTATTTAGAAAAGGATTTAGCAATGTGTTAACATTGATAGCTTGGAACTGCAAATGTGCATTACAGCATAGTTGTAGTTTCCACATTTTAAATTGTTTTAAAACAGGGGCGTTGTTTAGGAACTAGAATATTGCTTCAGGATTAATTGGACTATTGGCTAATATAAGAATTTCCTGCAAGCTGAAATAATTTAATGAAAATTTAAAAAGTTAAGTAACTCCTGTAAAAATTTGTAATCAAGGAGGGTAATTAAAATTATGAATCTGATTCATTTTCTTTCTGAGAGAGGTTTTTTAAAATGTCAAAAGACTCCATAAAAAGTCCTTAACCCTTACTTTGACAAGATGTTTTTTCAAATATTTTTTAATTTTAATTTGTTATTTTCCCATGTCTGTATAGACATTAGGATCTCTGTAAAATAAACAAAAATAATATATTTTCCATATTTGAGATAATTAATGTCCGCTGTGGCAAACACTGACAATTATGTTATATAGTGGTTATAAATATACATGTCTGGTGTAGCGGAATTAGCCAAATTAAGGGTTAAAAACTCATAAGTTTTCACTTTCATCTACTTGTGCAAACCTTGTAATATAGCTACTTGCTAATTAATTTTTTTAAACTGATTTACTTCATCTGAACCCTAAAACTCTTGAATTGCTGTTAGAAAATTAAATATAAATTGATTCTCAGACATTATGTGGTAGACTACAAATGGTGTTTGATAGTACACTGATAACCAAATTCAGACTCAATATTTGGGCAAACAATTTCCAAATTGATAGGGCATTATTCTTTAGTACTATAGTAATGGGTTTGAATCTAAATGTTAAGATGGATGTTCATAGAATTGTGTATATAAAAAAAAGAGACCATAGCTCCAAACCATAACAGCTTTAGACCCTTTTTTTTTCTCTTTAGTAATGTGGAGACACTTGCCTGTTAAGCATTTACCCATACAATGCTGTCGAATTTTATCATGGGAGCATCATATAGGTGACCAACATTACTCCCTATAACATCACAAACATAAGATTGGGTCCTAGTAATTTAAAAGCAGGGGCCAAGCAGAAGATCCCAATGCTTGAATTGCCACCACCTCAGATACTGTTTAGGAACTTGGAGGACAGTTTGCCACCAAGCCTATTTTCCATTCTCCCAGTCACCATTAATAAATACAACAGATCTTTAACTGTGTGAAGACTCCTCTTTGTTCAGAGCATGCTCCAAAACCAGCTGTCCCTCGTGTTTTGAACTGTCGACAATAGCATGGGGACCCCGTGTCTGGGATGTTGACAGTTCAATTGAATAGGGTCCCTTGATAAGTGGCAGTAATAATTCCAGAGGTTGCACCAAATTTCCAGAAATGGGACAGCCAGCAAATGAAGGTTCAGCTAAAAAAAACTAACTGTAACCTTAGCTGGAGTTCTCAAGTAACTGGAATCTTAACTGACCAAAAAAACGGTTTGTGGTACTGTAACTGATCCCCAGGTATAAAAAGCTCAGAATTTTGTGACTCGAGGCTTTTTGACATTTTTTTACGTACGTGCTTTGACCTTGTGGAGGTTTTTGCATCTTTTGATCGGAGCCAGCTTCGTAGTGATTAAGTTCAGCAGATTCGTAAAGTCTGCTCATATAGGGAGCAGCAGAGTCTCTGATATCAAATGGGGGATAAATTGAGTTTGCATTGCACCCCGGAAAAGCCTCCCCACTTGTATGAGATTGTTTAATCTCTATTTCTTTCGACTGTGATCATCATGAGGAAGTTATGCAGGCAACCATCCTTTGCAGTTTGACAGGTTTTGGGAGATTAGAATCCTCTTGTATATAGCCATATTTACTCAAGAAATAAAAGAGATTTCCAATTTTATTGTGACTTTGATCCTTTCTTCACGCTACCTCTTCACTCGAGAGCATTGAAGTCGTCACAACTGCTTGGAGCCTCAATACCACTGTCGCATGAATTCCATCATCTGCTTTGAGCAGCTGGGTGACCGCTCAACTTGTAAAGTTTTAGTGACGTGTTTTGAAGAAGAAAAGATTGAACTTTCAGAATTTTTAAGAGATGCAGTATTGTTTGTTTTAATGTGCGTTGTAACTTGTCTTTGATGTTGTGAAAATAAATGTTATCGTCTTTTCAAGGCTAGTAGCATTCAATCACAGTAAAAGAATCTGAAATAATCAAACGATTTAAACAACAACCACAATCCTCCAGTTATCAGTTGACACCTTTGTTGACTGAACTACTGTGGCTCACTTTTGACCAAGTGTAATTACAATCACTGGTATTTTGTTTCTCTTAGATTTTTCATGTTTGCCGTGGATACTAACTAATACTTTTTTTGTATAATTAAGGTTCCTTCAAAAGTTGATGCCTTTATGTGTTATGGCCCCTTGGTTCCTGATGGCTATGGATGCTGCTACAACCCTCTACCGTCTGTCATCAATTTTGGACTGTCTGCTTGTAACAGCAGTCCTGCAACACATTCATCAAACTTTATGGCTGCATTGACTGAGAGCTTGACCGAAATGCATGATCTAGTATTACAGACTCAGAAAGCAAAGCTATAGAATCGGTTTTCTTTATATCCTTGTTATTATTGAAATTTGTTGCTGAAAATATGTTTGTGAAACATTAATCAATTGTTAAAATTTTGAATACTCTAATCAAGTGTTTCTGTGCATGTAAAGAACATTTTTATAAATTTATTAATTTGTTTTCAAGTTTTGTGTTTGATATATATAAACACAACATATATATAAGAAATCCATTCAGTTATTTTTTTAATTTTTTTTAATATTGAACTATTGAGAGTACTTTGTACCTGATGCTCACTTTTTTTATTATTATTATAACTAAAAGATATCATTCTCCTCAGTAGCTCGAATTATCTGGATTAATTGGGATGAGACTAAATCTAGATAATTGTATATCCAGTTAATTAGATAATTGATGAAAAAAGATTATTACAAAAAGAATCAAATTGGTTTTAAGTTATTATTTTAATCATTATAAAAGTAATGTTAATATCTTTTATATTTGCATATTGTATTAAAATATCAGTTCTTGAACGTTTTGTAATATAGTGTGAAACCAGCACAGTAAATAATTGAAGAATTTTACCCTTTTGGTTATTCATATTTAATGAAAATATAAGAAAGGGTAAATACATACAGAGATTTACAATTTTTATAACATTGAACATGTAAGGCTTACAGCAAGAGCACTTACTGCTCTGCATAAAGAAATCATTCAACTTGGTGGGTAATATTCATGTCATGTGCACAGAAAGAGTTTAATCCCAAACTAGCTGGATGATGGTGGAATAGTAAGGCACTGTCCTTTGATACCAGAGTCCATATGTTCAAATCCCACTGCTGGAATTGATATTTGTAGTCGTTTGAAATTGCCTTTAAGCAGTAGTTCCCTGTCTCATTAACCATTGGGTAACAAAAAAATAGACTAGTGCTCCAAACTAATGTTCACTCTGACTTCACCTGCCATGAAAGCTCAATTTCTCCTCTTCCAGCAGTTATGATGAATGGCAAGTGTTCATCATGTGAGTAGCAGTTGGCAAGGAACTGCAGATGATTTGGTCTAATGGACATCTTGCAATAATGATTTCATTTGAGCAGTTACCACAATATCTGTCAAAATCAATTGTTTTCAGTCTTTACTCATTTTATCCCAGCCAAATCTTGCATCCATGATGGATGTTTGCAGATTTCTTTTTTTTTTTTATTAGATTATTATCAGAGCAGTCTGGATAGTTGGGGAATCAAATAACTGTAGCATGAATAATTGAAGTATACGATGGTAGTTTCAAATTATCATATATTGACTTCACAACTTCAATGAAAGGTAAATTTCTCTTCTTCCAATAGTTATGAATGGCAAGTGTTAAACCACTACCAATATTTCATCTCGGTAACAAGTGGCAAAGAATAGCAGATGATTTGGTCTAATGGACATCTTGCAATAATGATTTCATTGGAGCAGTTGGCACAATATCTGTCAAAATCAATTTTTTTCAGTCTTTACTCATTTCATCACAGCCAAACCATGCATCCATGATGGATGTTTGTTTGCAGATTTCTTTTTTTTTTTAATTAGACTGTTATCAAAGCAGTCTGGATAGTTTGTGAATCAAACAACTGTAGTATGAATAATTGAAGTACACAACGATAGTTTCAAATTATCATATATTGACTTCATAACTTCAATGAAAGCTCAATTTCTCTTCATCCAATGGATATTAATGGCAAAGAATAGCAGGTGATTTAGTCTAATGGACATCTTGCAATAATGATTTCATTGGAGCAGTTGGCACAATATCTGTCAAAATCAATTGTTTTCAGTCTTTACTCATTTCATCACAGCCAAACCATGCATCCATGATGGATGTTTGTTTGCAAATTTCTTTTTTTTTTATTAGATTATTATCAAAGCAGTCTGGATAGTTTGTGAATCAAACAACTGTAGTATGAATAATTGAAGTACACAACGATAGTTTCAAATTATCATATATTAACTTTACAACTTCAATGAAAGCTCAATTTCTCTTCTTCCAATGGATATGAATGGCAAGTGTTCATCCACTGCCAAAATTTCATCTTGGTAACAGGTGGCAAAGAATAGCAGGTGATTTGGCCTAATGGATTTCTTGAAATAACGATTTATTGTGAGCAGCTGACACAATATCTGTCAAAATCAGTTGTTTTCGGTCTTTACTCATTTCATCACAGCCAAACCTTGCATCCAGGATGGATGTTTGTTTAAAGATTTCCTTTTTTTTATTAGATTATTATCAAAGCAGTCTGAATAGTTGGTGAATCAAATAACTGTAGTATGAATAATTGAAGTACACAACGATAGTTTCAAATTATCATATATTGACTTCACAACTTCAATGAAAGATAAATTTCTCTTCCAATGGATATGAATGGCAAGTGTTCAGCTACTGCCAATGTTTCATCTTGGTAACAGGTGGCAAGGAATAGCAGGTGTTTGGTCTAATGAATTTCTTGCAATAATGGTTTCACGTGAGCAGCTGGCACAATATCTGTCAAAATCAATTGTTTTCCGTCTTTACTTATTTGGAGTCAAATCTTGCATTCATGATGCATGTTTGTTTACAGATTTCATTTATTTTTGAATTATTTTCAAAGCAATCTGGATAGTTTATGAACCAAATAACATTAGTTTGAATAATTGGAATTCAACTGTGGTTTCAAATTAGTCAATTTTTGAGTTCTTGTTTATGTGCTTTTATTCTCTTATATTAGAAATGTGAGGCAATATATTTGTTTGCTGAGAGAATAATTAAAATAGATAAAACAAGTTTTTTTTTATCATAACACATTTCTTAATTATATTTTCTTCAAATAATTTAAAATTTTTATTTCTAAAATATTTTAATCCTGTTTTATAATTAAAACATTTATAGAAAAGCTTCCAAACATGTGCAATTAATTTTCTAGATGATGTTCTAGGCCATCTAAAAAGCTGAAAATATTGAATAAATTTGTAATAATGTTTATATATGTTTGTAATTATGCTCAAATTGTATCATCTATATTTCAATAAATACTATTATATCTTTTCAAAGATTTTGTAGTTTAAAGACATCTTTCAGAGTGGATTCTTTCAGTGAGTTTAGATTATTATCTAAAGCATAGCCCACAAATTTCAGATGCCCTAAAATTTAATTTAAGCATAGCAGTTAGCATGCTGGACTAGAATTCCTTAGTGCTAGGTTTGAACTTGGCAGAAACATCTCCCAGAATCACAGTAGCTCAGTTGGTAAAGGCAATGCAATGATCTTGTAACCAGAGGGTTAAGTACAATAGGCCTTAGGTCGTGGTGCTGGTGCCCTTATGGGCTGCCCCACCCTTATTCTTATCTAATCTAATCTAACCAGAGGGTTGGAAGATTGAGGCTCGCACCAGCCAAAGATCTTTCATATTCATTAATGGTCGCTGGGGCACATAAAATAGGTTCATGGTCACAGTCCTCCAAGTTCCCAAACAATACCTCTGGCGGTGGCAGGCCAAGCCTGGGGGTCTTCTTGGACCCTGCTTCTAAATTACAAGGACCTACATAAGTAAAGTCATTCACCCTATTGGTGCTCTTTGAAACAAAATGAGCATCTCTTCACCTTAATTCAAATAGCTTGTGGCTCACATGCTTGACTCATCCAAGTGGCATTAGTAACAACATCTTCCTGTATACCCAAAGATTGTGCAGGTTAAATCTGTTGATCTGAATGTTCTCTTGATGGGAAGGCAGCTAGGTGAGAGGTATTGAATCAGGAACAAAAATAACTCTCCTGAGGATGATTTAAATTGAGGAGATTCCCCATTGTTACATCATGAACTCCTTATACCTGACAGGGTAAGTAACCTGTTGTGAGGCATCAAAAATCTATAGATAAGAATGAAAGAAATTTGAAATATTGTGGATAATATCATTTTGAACTTGTAATAAGACCAGCTTTCTGGAGGTGCTATACTAGCATGAGACCTGCCCGTCCTCTCTGAGGATGCATAACCAAATAATTTCTCCAAAGCTTAGACGGACAACACAAATTTATTTACAATAATTGGTGAAAATTAAAGTAAAACAAAATAAACATATGTTTTGAGTCTCAGAGCCTATCTTAACCACATCTGATGGCTGAGCGTGTCATATCCAGACCACAATTCTCGCGTTACAAAAACAGAGCGGTGTCTCCAGGTCGCTCTATCTCAACTCTCCGAGCTGAACTCACTCTCTTGCAGATCTTCTCTCCCTTCTTCAGGGGTCAGCTTTCTCAAAACTTGATCCCTTCCAAAAAGAGAAGTCCTCCTTTTCAGATGCACTGCAGAAACAGACCAGCGACACATCCAAAAGCCTTATCAGCCCTCTTTAGCATGTCATATCCAGACCACAATTCTCTCTCTACAAAAACAGAGTGATGTCTCCAAGTCGCTGGCTCTATCTCGACTCTCCAAGCTGAACTCACTCTCTTGCAGATCTTTTCTCCCTTCTTCGGGGGTCAGCTTTTTCGAAACTTGATCCCTTCCAAAAAGAGACTTCCTCCCTTTCAGATGCACTACAAAAACAGACCAGCAACACATCTGGAAACCTTATCATCCCCCTTTAGCCGGCCGGCTTCGATTTTCTTTAAGGTATGCCGGGTGGAAGGGTTCAATGGATGCGATCTTGCAGATGTCAAGAAGGGCATACATATGCGAAACAGTGGTTGTGGGGTTCAAATTCCTTACAGAATTCTTTTTCATTATCACTATTTTGATATTTTTGTGTCATTTTCTGATCTATTAGTATGTTTTCTGTTAATCTACAAAATCTAATTAAAATTTAACGGTGGTATTTCACAAGACAATTTCTCACTTTCTAAAATTGTTTATATTAGGCAATAATTATGTTTTACTGTTTAAGTGTAAACAAAATTTATAAAAATGAGTTGGATATATTAGGGCCTTAATATATACACTTTTTAAAGTTTACATTATTCTGATTTACTGCTTCTATACGAAATAAAAAACGTTCTACCAAAGCAGTGGTTGTTATTGGCCATAATTTCTAATTTCTGTTTGAGAACAGTACTATGTTTCAAAAATAATAATTACACAAGATTATCACATTACATTGTACAGTATGTGACCCAGTAATGCATTGTTATGGAAAACACACTAAGGTAAACATTAGATATTTAAGTCTCAACCTAAATAAACATGCAGGTTTAAAGTAATTTTGTAGAACTGAACTTATTTTCAATAACTATATAATTTGTTGGGTGCCACTGTAGAAGGACAAGACTCATTTATTCCAAAAGGCATTGTGAAATAATTAGTCCATTTTTAGGAACCATTTTTATTTTGTTCGCTATGTTCCACAACACAGTGCAAAAACAACATGTACCATGCGCACACTGAGAGAGGTCACTGGCACTATAGAAAACAAACTAGATGGCTCTCTTAGCACGACCTATCATAAAAGGAGAGGGGAGTAATTGTACCCACTATGGTTAGATCATGTTGTTTGAATGGGTTACAGTTTGCAAAATCTGAAATAAGGATTCAGATTTTTTTTAAGTCTAAAATTATTGTAGTCGGGTTCTGATTTATAACAGTGATTGGTAGACTTTTTTTTAGGAGTAGGTGAAAAAGGATGAGCTAATATAATTCATTTTAAAACTCAATAAACACTGAAATAATGGTATATTTAAAGAATTCTTATAAATTTAATGAGATAATTGTATATGGGACTGCATCTCTAAAAGTTCAGCTATCTTTTCAATGATATTTTCCCATTTTCCACACATTCTCAAACAGGCTAATGTTATTAGATGCCAATTAGTATTAGTGCCCGTCTTGTACTTCTGAGGTGCATTCAATAAATAATGAATCGTAGTCTGTTATGTCAAATCTTTTGTTATTATTATTATTATTATTATTATTATTTTCAGTTTAAATGCAGAAGTAGTGTTAAATTTTTGTAAAGTTTTATAAAATTCCAATCTAAAATACATTTTATGTTCATATTATGGAAGTGTCAAAAAAGGGACTTTTAAGCATAGAGTGATTCTTTAAGCATGAAGATGTGGAGGAACAGAAATTGACAAGTGAATGTCTATCATCAACAATAGCCATAGGAAGGTACTCAACTGTTCCTGTTTCAGCAATTATCATGTATTTGGAAAACGAAAAAAAAAATGTATTTGGAAGACGACTTCAATAAGATAATGACATTCAAAATTGCTCTTGCAGTAACTGAGGACTTTTTATAAGAATATCCCACCTCTAGTTACACAATGGGATAACTGGAATGAATTTTGAACTGGCTAGAGTAGATTGACTAAAGTAGAATAGTCTTCAGTGATGAGTCCCGCTTTGTAAGTAAGACCCCTTATTTTGTCACCCGAGGCACCCTTACAGTACAGTGGTACGTCAACGAAGTTCTATGCCCCGTTGTGTTGCCCTTCATATCACACCATCATGGGCTTATATTTCATCAAGATAATGCCCAGGCCCACACTGCAGGTGTTTCTACTGCTTGTCTTCGTGCTTACAGAATGTTAACTTGGCCAACTAGGTCACCGGATCTCTCTCCTATTGAGCACGTTGGAGCAGTATGGAGAGGGCCCTCTCACCAGCTCGAAATTTTGACGATGATCTAACTGGCCATTTTGACAGAATTCGGCACGATATCCCATAGAATGACTTCTGCCACCTCTATCAATGCCAAGCCGAATAACTTCTAACATAAGGGCCAGAGGTGGACAAACACGTTATTGAGTTTTTCACTTTGTAAAGCTCTATCACTTGAATAAATCCTTAAATTTTTCTCAAATTGTAATCATTTGTTTTTCTGGACATGTATATCACATCTACCAATTTTCGTCCCATCCGTTGTTTTTTGTCTAAGAGTTTATTTAAATAGTATATATCAATAGTATTTTATTAATTTGCTGAAATGGGAAGCTATATCATGGCCACTGCCCTGTAAGACTGCTTTAACACCTCCCTATTTGCTTTTGAACCCTTACCTGAAAGATTCCAGTGCCTACTGGAGAACAGTACTCCCCCACCCCCATTAGGAACCTGTGATATACAGCAATCTTTTTAGCAAAGGGTAGGGGTGTTATAACATCCCTCCCTTCATTATGTTTCTAAAAGTGGTGCTACTAATTGTTCTTTATTTACACCCACTAAAATCCTGTTTGAACATCTCAACGGACCAAGAGCATGGATTGCAAAAGTGATTAGGTACGAAAAGTATATTTTTTTACAAAATTGAGTAATTTGTAATTTTACTTGTGTGACAATAATGCATGTGATAAGGAAACAACAACTAATGGGTTCTAAGGGAAACTTATGAGGAGTAGTTTGATCTTTATAGTTCTTTCCTTATTGATTTGTTTGTTGATTCTTCATTGGTTCATATGCATAAAATAGACATAAATAGAAAAGGGAATGGTCCTTCAAAGAGAGGTTGCCATTCCTGCTATGAAATTGAAAGGAAGTTTTTCAAACATCCTTTATGCAAAGAATAAAGAAATATATAAAATGAGTTTCTTTGTCTTCTTGGACGATTAATGTAAAATGAATGTGTTAGGAAATACATGGTTGGAAAAAACACAAGAAACATAGCCGTATTTAGAAACAACTTTTGTTTATGATACTATTCCTGTTAAAATTTTTTGTAAAATTAAACTTATTAGTTACAATTATGAATATCTATAAAATTAGCTTTATCACAACTTGCAGCATTTGTATAAGGTTTATAATACTTTATTACAAGTTTTCAAATGAAAGATATACTTTTTTACTAAAATAATTTATGTGTTGGCAATTCTGGGGTATTTAGATGCATTCACTGTACGCTTAAGCTCCAGTACAGGTTTGTAATCAATCAGAAATAGAATTCTTTTTTACATTTACAAAAATAGTGTATAATTTTCTGAGATTAAATAACAGTAGAATGAAATTAATCATATCTGGTTGATTTATTTTGAAAATAAAGCATCGTATTGTAGCAATGTTCTAAAATTTAAATCGAAGTATCGAGTTTGGGAAACTAAGTATAGTAAAAAAAAATAATATTATAAAGTGAATGCAGATTTAAAAATCACCATTCAGCTTTTAATAACAATTTAATTCATCCAGTATTTAATATATATTTTATGGAAATGCATAGTTAAAAAATGGCATGTCAAATATCAAAGATATTTCATGTTTGAGTATTTGGGATGTGGAAAATTGTCAAAATGTCTTTGACTTGATGCAGTGTTCCCAAGATTTAAAGTAGGAAACAATTACTTTAATTAGATAAAATAAGCTGTTGGACAATTGTAGTACACTAAGTACTGTTATTTTATTTTTTATGTTTATATTAATAAAAAAAAAATCATACAATTCATATTCGTTAATAAAGGCGTTCTAATAAATCACTGTGAAAGAATACAATACCCGGAACCCGGAATTAAGACGATTTGAAGTTTTGCCCTCAGACGCCAGAGGTCGCTTAAGTACTACTCGTATGTTTGTATTCTGTTATCCAAACAAATATACGCTGCAAATTTCTTCGAATTTGTACACTGTATCCGAAGCAAATTGTTTCTGGATATTCTGTTTTAATTAGAAATAAAGTAAAAGAGTAAGAAACACTATTAGTTTACAACAGTTGTTGCTTGTCATCTGAATTAATATTATTAACTTCATATTTAAGAAGTTTGTTTTTATCGTTGTCAACATTTACACACTACTAGAGTATGTCTTCGTACGACGATTCGAGGTACAGTTTCTGTTTGTGTTTTGCCCATTATGTGTGTTCTTATATTCATAGATTTCTAAATCTTACCTCTCGTTATTAATTTTCTGTTGTATTTGAAATATTTGATAATTTATATGTTAGTCTATGTGATTAGTGTGGTTATCACCACATAAATATGAAAATTGATAATACTTGGACATATGTTTTACATTTGCGTTTGTTTGATTCTTATTTTTATAATACTATATAACGTGAACGATGTTTGGCCGTTTCATAATGTAATATGTACATATATTCAATATGAAGTAACGTAATTTTTTATGCCGCAGAAATATTCTATGGCTTTTCTGAATAACATAGAAATGTTTGGAATTCTATTGCCGCTTTCTGGAATTTAATAAATATGTGCATTTTCATTACTACCATGTTTAATCTACATTTAATTATTATTTAACATATAATACCGGTGTAAGTGAAATTTGTCCAAATGGAAGTTTATAGATCTTTCGCGATGCAATATCAGTGTGGTAGGAAGTATGATTCTGATCATATTTCTGTAATGGATTGTAAAATCATCGCGATACAACGTTAGCTCGGTACACTGTCTTTCTAATTAATCTTATATCTCTATATAAAAAAATAGTTAGAAATAAATTAAATTTCGGTGACGATTTGCTAAATTCAGTTATTGTAAATGATTGTTGCTGATAATTTTCATAGATATTTCTCCTTTTTGAGTTATACAAGATAAAATTAAAGCACTATTATTGTATTCACTCTCAACTTCAGTGTACAAAATTGACATTTTTCTAGTAATTAAAGTTAAATAGAAGCTATATTTCACTAGTTAAGTATATATTTTATACAAGATCTCTTTTGAGGAAATTTAAACAAGTAGATTAGCATATATATTCTTTTAAAAATTAGAGGACTGTAAAATAAGACAACAGTTACTTTCCTGAGGGTTGTAATTAAATTAGTTACACCATGTATAAACTTTTTAAATAGCAATTTAACAAAATAAAAATATATTTTACTTTATATTAGAATTGAATGTAATTTACTGTTTTCTTAAAGATAATTATTTATACTTAGGGATAAAGAGAAGAATAAGACTCACTTTAAAATCTAAAATTTTAAAGTTTTCAGATATTTAAATAAAAAATTATTAAAAACTGCAATAATTATGCTCAGAATAAAAATTATTTTTTCAATAAATATAAATAAGAATCTAGTAATACTTCATCATCAAATTGATTTATTCTATTATTCATATGTATATATATATATATATATATATATATATATATATATTAAATCTTGTTTAAACTGTTTTGTGTATAGATATATATAAATGATTCCAATTGCAGGTATAAAATATTTTAAATATCTATATATATATATATATATATATATATATGTAATATTGAGTGTTCAGGCAAATGGAAAACAGTCTTTCTTGATAATAATAAGTTTATCAAATCATAGTTTCATTTAAAAGCAAAACTAGCACCATTTTTATTTGTTCGTGGTAGAGCTAAGCATGGAAAAGGTGTTGACAGCTCCATGTCCATGTGCTGACTCATATCGGTTTGCTTATTAATCAAAGTCTTCAAATATCCGGTAAAGCAGAAGCTTTACTGGATAATCCTAAAAGCTTACACGAGCTTGGGTCTTTTTCATTTATTTTATTCAAATAAAAGAGTTCCCTTTTTAAAATCGCTTATAACTTGTGTAGTTTCCAACTGCTCCTTTTTTGGACCTGACATATATATTCTGCATATCTTTTAAAATTGTATAAGGAGTAGGAAGTAAGTAAATTGGTGTTGTAATATGTCAGGGTTTAAACTGATTTTTCATATTTCAAATATTTTGAATAAAAAAATCTTGGTATCTTAAAGAAATTTAGCACTTTTGTAAAGTAAGCCTAAAAATTATTTCATTATCATCCATAACTTTTAGATGGTAATTGGTATTTTAGCATCTTACTGGTTTTCTCTTTTTTTTTACTGTTGTCTGAAAGGAACTTTAAAAAAAAATCTTGTTTAAACTATTTTTTGTGTATAGATATATATAAATGAATCCAATTGCAAATATTAAATAATCTTTTAAATGAGCATTTTGTTTAATATTTTTTAACAATTTACTGCAGAATAATTCAAACATGTATTTAAGTTTCATGTAGTATAATGTGATGAATAATTTTCAACTTCAATATTAGGGGAGTCCGGGGTAAAATGGATCACCTCCTATTATTTATTTTATTTATTATTTTTAATATTTAATATTTTGATACATAAATGACAGCACTGCAGTCTTGAAAATGAATGTGTAATTGTGTGTTTAGCTGACCATTTAGCCATTTTATTCTAGAAAATTGATTTGTGGTAGTCAGAAGTAAATATTTTCATCATAACATATCTTCTTCTCTTCATTTAAGAATTGTGATTTGGAGGATTTAACTTCTCACAATAAAGAGCTAAGATAATGTATTATTATATTTAATGTAGCTAAGACAATTTAATATAAGATTTGTTCTTTTTTTTTTGGACACTTTTTGCCAGAATTACACATGGGGTAAAATGGACCACTAGTACCTGGGGTCTGGTGGTCCATTTTACCCCATTTTTTCTGTGCATTTTAAAGCAAATGAAGAAAATTTATGTGGATCAAAAAGTTCAAGTGATTCGGAAAATATGTCATATAATTTTGATAATGAATTAAAAGTTGGCAAGTATGTTTTGGTTAAATTTTTGACAAAAAAGACAGTGGTTCAATTTGTTGGTTTAATAACAGGAAAAAATGATGAAGATTACATTCTTGTGAAATTTATAAGGCAAAAACATAATGTGTTCATTTTCCCTGACAATGTTGATGAATTGCTCGGAAATGTTCAAGATATTGTAATGAATCTCCCAGACCCTACTGCTTCTCAAGAAAATAGACTATCAGTAACACACAAATCTTTTGGTATATCATTCATTAACTTCAATATTCGCTAATATTATGCTTTATATGTACAGATTGAAGCTATAGAAAATAAATATAATACATTTTATGTTTTGTACTATTAAATAATGTAATACATTTAAGTTATCTTTAGAAATTTTTTTGCGGTCCATTTTACCCCGGGGTCGGAATAAAATGGTCCACTTTGTCACTTGCTATTAAAAAAATTATAATAAAAAAAGTATTTATAATAATTGGTTTTGACTGAGTGTAATATAAAGCCTAATATATAAGTAATATGCATATATATTTTCAGATTAAAAAAATCATTAGTTTGAGAGTAAATACTCAAAATTCACAAAAGCGGACCATTTTACCACAGTTTCCCCTACTTTTACAGTAATTTATTTATAAATCTGAGGCTAGTTGGGATCCAATATAGTGAATTTGTTGTAATTCAAGATATTATTTACTGGTAGTTACTGCATAGGGCCAGTTCTCTACATTTCTAACCATTCATGTGAGACTTAAATACATAGATTATTGCTCCAAATATTTTTGTAGTAGTTTCTTATGCATCTTCTAATTCATTATTTAGAGGGTTCATAATTAAAAATATGGATTAACTTTACATTTGTAAGCATCCATATGAGAGTAAGATTTAAACATATAGATCAATGCTTGAAATATCGATGTGCAGTCAGTATCGGCTATATAGTCACCTGCATATATGGTCAGTTTTCTAAAGTCCCGTCTAACTTAATAGGGAACATGTGTTAAAATGCACCGCTTATACAGTCATTTTCTTGTTACTGATTATATGGTCAGTTTCATGTTTTCATTGAGTTTCTGTTTTTTTAAGAAGTCAGTACGAAATCCGAAAGGACCTGAATTCAAGCCTTTATTTCTCTCCCTTTCATCCTTTCTTGTTTGTGTAGACTCATCATCAAAGTTTCTCACCTCTCTCAGTTCTCTTGCCCCCTGACAAGAGGTGGACATCTGTCTGTTTATTGGTTGAAGTTTATCTCTCCCTGCTTAACCCTTTAAAGGTTACCTACATAAATTCTTTGGTATTTAATGAAATTAGTGTATAAATATTATCTATAAGTCTTATAAATGCAAAATGTTTTAAATTTTTTTTTTAAATTCTTAGAGGGGCTTGCCTTAGAGGATACCATAGAAGGGATTTGGGGGTGGGTTAACTGACAAAAACACCCATTTGTACATTTGTACAGCATTAACACAATAATTTTTAAAATTTTAACCCTTTCGCGACAAGAAGCGCAAACGCGTACTCTTCTCTGATGCCGGCATTCACTTTCGCGAGTGAGTATCCTGGGCCGGAGGGTTTTTTGCTATTAAGCCTAAATTGAAGAAATTAACGAAGTAGCAACGTATTATTCAATCATGCTGCGTAAAGTATTTAAACGGAATGTGATTTATATTATATGTTTATAGATACTTTATTTACTTACGTTATTTCTTATTTAAATATATATTTCACACCTTTTTTTTCATTCTTTCCTTACTATTTCATGACTTTTAACGTTGCAAAACAGAATACTATGTTATTTAAACTTTTTTTGTATGAAAAATTTTAAAAACAGGTATCTACACACAATCCTACGGTACCGTCCTTGCACTCTTAGTAACTCATTTGTCGTTTTGGAGGATTTTTCCTGGAATGTGAAAAAACGAAGCATCATTATCATCTTTGTCAGAAATGTCCTGCTCATCATTAGATCCAATATGAGCAGAAAGAACAATCCGAATATATTATAGTGTCACTATTACTCTTATTCTAATCTGTTTCAGAATAAAAATCTGAAATATTTTGAGTCATTTCAGCTATTACAAGTTCAGTTAAACACTTTCAACACTTCGAAAGTCTAACAATAAAAACAGAAAAAAAAAATCAAGTCTGTCAGATCTAATTCTCCACTAAAAACTGGACTGCAAACCGAAATACACAACGCTTTAGCAAAAATAAAACTCCCTTGGTTACATAAACAAACACCACCTGTGAATTTAAAGAGCAGTCATAAAACATGTCATTCGGAAACATTCCTTTCCTGTGATGTTTATATAATCAAAAACCACTTGTATGTGTATCGTACTACTCTCATATTGAGTACAAGGTCAAATCTACATGTATCTAAAACCATATGGACATACAATGCCATCTTGTGTCAAAAGTTATAGTTTTTAAAATGTTCCGCAAGACTGGCACACATATGTGACGATCAGGGGTGAACGAGAAAACGCTCTGGCACGCCAGTGTGTTGGCTGGGAAGTGAATGCGTTTCTTGCTGGCACGTATATGTGACAGTAGGCATGAAAGGGTTAATTATATTCTAAGAACAAAAAATAAGTATGCTTAAAAAATAAATAGTTCAACAATTCATAAGTGTTGTTTGAATAGATATTTTTGTTTGGGATCATAAGTAAAAAAAATCAAATTATTAACTTTCAAGTTACAGCAAGTATAAATACATATATTTCAGAAGAAAAAATAAATGCAGTAGTATCATCTATTATAAGTTTTAAATATTAAAAGCATAAAAAAATCGATAAACACTCATGTATCTCCAAAAATTAGAGAAAAAAATGTTTAACTAGAGGTTTCGCTGCGAAACCACTGTCCGGTAAAGGGTTAAGTTGAAATTGAGACGAAACAAGTAATGGAAAATTTTGTTGCATTTGAATCATACGTCACGAATAAGAAGGTTCATTTTTTAATTATGGCTTTGAAAAGAAAGAACTCATCATTTGCTGCCAAAAATGAATTGATTGAAAATTTTAAAAAATCTAATCTTTTAAAGGCTACTTTTGCCAAAGCAAGTTCGATTCCCCAGATGACATTAAACAGCATTTTAGCTACCAAACTTTGGTCTTCGAGTGTTGAAATTGGTGATCAGCACTTGTCAGCTTATGGGAATGTGGATAAGGCTCTTCTGTTATCAGGGTTGGCTTCATTTGCCCAACCCGAAAAAACCCAGGCGGGTTTTTTTTTAAAAATACCCATTTGAAAAAACTTAAGTGGGTTTTTTCAAAATTGTGTTCTCAAAATCTTTATTTAAAATTCCACATATTTAACTAATAATAAATATATTGAATTAAATCTATAATATATTTTACATATTTCATCTTTGAGAATGATCCTAGATTTTGTTTAATTTGAGGGGGTCTAAACTGCTAGAAAAAACAAAAACTTAAAACCTTTTAGGGGAAAAATAGTTATCTGTATTAGAAATACAATAAAATCTAAATTAAACAAAGTTAATAAGAATGTATGATGAAAAAAAAAAAAAAGAATATTGAAGTATTACATGTGATAAAATTAATTGAAAAATGGACAAGAAAAGTTGGGAAAAAATATGTATAACAACTGCCAATAAATAAATATGGGGATAATATATATAATTAATTCTGCTACTCATCATATATAACTTACAAATTAACTAAAAAAATATCTTCTAAATGCTTTAATAACACAATACTGTTAATAAATATAGAGCTATAATTTAATACATTTTATTGATAAGAAAAAACTTCAAATGCAACTATTTCAAAGCCAACTTTTAGTATAAAATAATCACCATTCAAAACTAGTTTTTTTATGTTAGAAAAATTTCATAATATGAAAAAAAATTATTTTAAGATTTCAAAATTTCCTTTAATTTAGACAAAAATTTCTTCTACATAATTTAAAATTGATTTTTAAATTTTTCAATTTTAAAAAGTTATTAACATTTTAAATTTATTTTAATCATACAATTAATTATAAAATCCTGTCCTCTTACATAACAAAAAAAAAACCTGAATAGTTTTCAAATCCCCCCAAAAAGCATCTAAAACCCATTAAAGTATAGTAAAAACCCAGATAAAACCCGAAAAAAGCCCCAAAACCCTGAAAAAACCCGGGATTTTACCAACCTTGTCTGTTATGGATTAAAAATGCACAATAGGGTTGTATTGTTCTGCTTATATGGTCACCCCACTTATATGGTCTGATTTTTCTGGACCGCTGATCTGACCATATAACCGATACAGACTGTAGTAGTTTCTTAACTATCATCTAATTAATATTTTAAAGGATTCTTGATTAAAAAAGTTTGATTAAAAGTGTTCTTCATTTAAAAAGTTACATGTTTGACAAATTCATGTTTTTTGTTTTTATTTATTGCTGTTTTCTTACATTGACAAATAATAGCCACTTTTTTCTCTTCGTAATGTGTATTTTATATTATATTTCTCAATGGACTATTCCCTATATTGAGCAACCATCATTTTTTAATATTTGAATTCTGTTGTAACAAACATATTCATGTTAAAAAAAAATTGTTACAAAATGGTAATGTATTGAAATATTGTTCCATCTTAAAGAAATGGTCCAGGTGATGAACAAAATACTGTACGACCTCCAGATCGGGAATATGATGGTCCTCCAGGAATGGAGCCTGAAGGTGTTATTGAGGTAATATATGTTCTGCTATCTATACATTTTGTGTTTGGGAAAATATGTATTATGTTATTTTTTTATATTTTAAGCTAAATTAATATTTACCATTCTTGTATTTAACAAATGGTGTTTTAAATTTGCAGAGTAATTGGGACTATGTAGTGGACAATTTTGATGACATGAATTTGCGAGAAGAACTATTGCGAGGAATTTATGCCTATGGTTTTGAAAAGCCTTCTGCCATTCAGCAAAGAGCTATTATACCTTGTATAAAAGGTACTATTATGTTTCAAAATCAATATGCATAGTTTTAATGTCATTTTGAAATTGCATTTAAGTATAAGGTATACATTAAAAATGTCATTTTTTGCCAAAAATCATAATTTTTTAAAATTTCTCTATTGTAAAATTTCAACTTTTAGGCTTCTAAATCTGTTTTTGTTTTGTCTCTAAGGCATTTTAAAGAAAAGTTACAGCTATTTAAACATCAGTGACAGCTGTCAAAACAAAATGGAAGTAGCGACTTCGGAACCGGAAATTGTGAATTTAAAGCTAATGAGCATTTTTGGGACAAAACTTTTAAAATTTTGATGAAGATTAGTTTAAACATTTTTCTAGTATTTTTAATAATTATCAACTTGGCAATTAGAAAGTTTTGAAGCAAGAAAGTGTGAGGAATTTTAAGCATGCTTTTTAATTTTTTAAAAGTTAGAGTTGCTTTCATAAATTTTCAAATGCGTTTTTCTCAGAACGGTATTTTTAATAAAATGTTGAGACTTAAAATGTGATTTCTCAAAAAAGTCTTAAAATATTTTGTTGAAAATTATTATGAATGCTTTGGATAGTATTTACTAGTGAATGACCTAAAAGCTTTAAATTTGGATAACTTTTAATGATGTTACACTAATAGCTAGATATAAAGGTAACGAAAATTCATGAAAAATTCAATGTGCATGATTTTAAAGGACCAAAATTTTTTGCTAAATGTAAATTAAGCAAAGATTTTAGGTGATTCATGTATTAGCTTTTTATTTTTCTGGCTTTTTTCATGGATTTTGTGTAATTTTTTTATGAATACAGGTCTTGATGTAATTGCCCAAGCCCAGTCTGGAACAGGAAAAACTGCAACATTTTCCATAGCTATTTTACAAAAAATTGATACTGGTCTTAGAGATTGTCAAGCTCTAATTCTGGCACCAACTAGAGAATTGGCACAGCAGGTATAACTTTCTATAGGCATACACTTTTCTTAAATAAAATTTATTTAAATTTTAATATTGTTAAAAATGTGGACTTTTAAAAATTTATCTGTGTCATAACAATTAAGTCTAGCTTCATTTATTTTAGAAGATTTTAGTTTAATTTTGCATAAATCAAAGTGGTTATATAATACTGTACATTTACAAAAAAGATATATTTTTGTTAATTTATTTAACTGGCAGATAAGCAGGGTTGGCATGATTTAAAGCAGTTGATTTTTTTTTTTTTTTTGAAAAAATCATTGATTTAAATCATTTTTTTTCGCTTCTTTTAAAACCTATATTCCAAAGACAGGAGAATTGGGAATCAGTCAGCACAGTAATACCAATAAGTAAATAAGTGTAAATAGATAGCATGTGCTTTCTAAGAATTTAGGGGTGTTGTTATCAGAAAGTATGTAGTAGGGGTAGTACAATGACTGATTATGACTGGTGGAATTCATTTTATGTAATGGGAGGTAAAGAGAGTATTAAAGAACTTGAAATCCAGTTTGTCTACCAAATAACAACAGCCGCGGCTTCCTCTGCTGGAATGGAAAGACAGTTTTCTTCTTTTGGTATTGTTCATTCTAGACTTTGTAACAAATTAGAAGTGGATAAAGCATCAAAGCTAGTGTTTTTATTGAAACAGTTAAATCCATAATTTAGTGCATAAAAAATATTGAAATAATTGTGATTTGTTTTTTTAAATAAATAGTTTACATTAAAAGAATATTTAATTTGTTCTTTTAATTTACATCTTATTTAGTTTGCACTATCTAATTAAATTAAATTAAATCCAATTTTTATCCAATTAAATTAAACTTAAATATATAAATTTTAATCTAAATAGATTAAAATTTATATATTTAAGTTTAGGTAATCAGTGTGCAGAATATACTAGATAGATAAGATGTTACATCTTATAACAAACTATTCTATGTATATTGCAAAAAACATAAAAACAACAATTAAAGTTAGTATTCAGAAAAAAATTTAAAAAAATCCGATTTAAATAAAAAAAATTATTTTTTTCCAACCCTGCAGATAAGTCATGAAAAATGTAGAATTTTGTATAGTTATAAATTAGGTTAACAAAAACAATTTGTTAAACTTTATATGAAAGGTAACTTGTGCCACTTATTTCTAATAATTTGAAACTGTGTATAAATATTACCTTTGAAGTAAAATTGTACTGTTATATCTCTTAAGCATTCAAACTAAATTTGTTAAAGTGTAATAGTTTCTTTTTCTTTCCCATTTTCTTCAGGTAAATTGAGATGTTTAATACCAAAAATTGTTTCCTTCTTTCCTCTTTTGTTGTATATGACAGTACGATGCAATCTTCTGATAACATCCTCTTTCCCCCTAAAAATAGCTTCATGCTTTAATTATTATATCATTGGAGGCAAACTAATTACCTACATTATTACTGTTACTGTAAATACCAGCTTTTATCATCCCCCATCCCCTATATAATAATAGCCTAAGTTGTCTGTCCTCGAATTTCTGAAGCGGTTGTACCTGGAATGGATACCGACATCCATATTGGATTTATCATGAGTTAGGGTTAGCAAAATTGAAATCGAGTTCGAAATCCACCCCATCTTCCCTTTTGGAGCGTTTAATGCTATTATTTCAATCCTTATCTTTCCTCTTTTTCTATACAAAATTCGTTCTTGATAGGATGGCAAAAGGCGGAGAGTAATATTTAAATTTCTGGACTGTTTCTATTTTAACCTGCATCTACTCTAATTAGTTCACTCACAACGTGCAGGCGTTGTACGTTTGGTGGGATATTCGTCCACTTGATCGGCGTACTTCTCTCCCCGATGCAGCCATTTTTTTGTCTAATAAATTCAATATTTTCCGCTTTTTATTTTAAATTCTTATTCCGAAAGTTGTTTTATTATTTTTAAAATAAATTTTTACTATTTTTTTCACCTTTTTATAATTTTTATTATTTTTATTTTATTAAATTCACGTACTGCTTTACGGATGTCCCTGGCCACATAAACATTTCATGTTGTGTATCCTTAAACTTTCTTCACGTAATGTAATAATAGCCTAAGTTATCTGCCCGTCTGTCCTCGAAGTTATGAAGTTGTTGGACCTCGAATGGATAGAGCATCCATATTAGAATTTTGACGAGTTAAGAGTTTGCAAAATTCAAAGCAAGTAAAGTTTATCATTTCCTAAACTGTAGATCCGATTCTGAAGTAAATTGGTATGAATAAGCTTCGTATTACAGCGAAAAATACTGTCCTCTTTAAAATGTTCGAAATCTACCCCGTCCCCTTTTTGAGCGTTTAATGCCATTATATCAATCCCCATTTTAAGAGCAAGCGATTAAATTTATCAATTTATCACATAATAAATAGATAAAAATAACAATTTTTTTCTAGCATTATGAGTTCATTCCTTTAACCATCTCATTTCTTATTTTAGATTATTTAAATATTTTCTGCATTATTTTTCATACGTTTTATCACTAAACTTAGATATTACATAAATAATTTTCTTTTTTATTTGACTTAAATAATAGATTAAGTACATATGTGATAATTTTAATCGATTATTTTTGTTGAAAGGTAATTCTCAACCAAAAAAACAAGCCATTTTTTTTTACCTGATTCATAGGGTTTTTTACAATTCTGGAAAATTAAAAATTTTACTGATCCCGTCATATGACGGGCTATATGCTAGTATAATAATAGCCTAAGTTATCTGTCCGTCTGTCCTCGCGTTTATGAAGCGGCTGGACCTGGAATGGATTCAGGCGAAATCCACTCTTTCCCCCCTTTTGTGCCTATTTTCCTCGGTTAAGAGAAGGCGATTAAATTTATCAATTATTACATAGATAGGTAAAAATAAGATTTATTTCTAGCAGTATGACGTCATTTCTTTAACTATCTCATTTAATCATCTCTTATTTTAAATTATTAAAATATCGTCTGTATTATTTTCATACGTTTTATCACGGAACTTAGATATGACGTCAATCATTTTCTTATTTATTTGGCTTGAATAATAGATTAGGTACATATGTGATAATTTTAAATTTAATCATGGATTTTTTTTTGTTGCAATGAAAATTTTATCGCTGGTACTAACAACAAATTATTTTTATAAAAGTCTAGGAGTGTATTTAACAGACTAATATATAACTAGCGTTTAAGTTATATATCTTTGTAAATGAAGAAGTTTGTTTGTTTGTGTGCTTGTTTTTCATACATAACCACGTGGTTAGACTAAATGAATTCAACGTGGTTCAAAACTACATTCACAGCATCAGGACATTGTACTTTACAATTCTCGAAAATTAAAAACTTTACTAATCCTGTCATATGATGGGCTGTATGCTAGTCTACAAATAAGTTTAGCATAAGCAATGCCCTGCTCATACACAGGGTTCATACACATGGTTCTTAAAAGTCCTGAAGAACTCCTTAATTTTAACTTTCATTTTTAAGGACCCTTAAAACTACTTAATTTTTGATAAAGGTCCTTAAAAACTGCTTAATTTTTAAATAGGAAAGCTATCAATTTCTTCCACGGAAAGATATTAAAGAAAAAGTAGCTGAGTTTCAGATCGTGAGATAAGAAGTTTCTGAAACAAACAAACAAACAAAAAAAGGAAATCTGTCTTGTTATGTATGTGAACTTGCACTATTGGAAATTTCTTTGTAAATAGTAAATAAATATTTGTTAATGTTCATAACATTCTTCTACATTTTCTATCCAAAAGTGCAGTATGAATAAAACAGAAAATCCTCAAATACGTATATGTTGTCAGTATATTACTGTAGTAATTCAAAATTCCTTTCCTTGATATCCTTAAAAAATATGAAAATAATTTTAGTTTATTAGTACTTTTTATGGTCATGAGCTAGAAAACTTATTTGACAAATAATCTTTCGCATACTGAAAAGGTGTAAAGTATAAAATTAAAAAGTTACTTTGGTCCTTAGAAAGTTCTTAAAAAGTCCTTAATTTTTCTTCTGGAAAAAGAGTGGGAACCCTGATACAGTATGGACCTTCAGAGTGCTTTTTACATATATTCCTAATATATTTCATATATATGTAACATACATTTTGCAGGCAACTAAAGCCTATATTTTAAGGTCATATTTCCTTGGGCTTTTTTAAGTGTAAGCTAAAGAGAATTTTTTCTTCTAATTTCTTATCTGTTATAACATTTTACCCAACACTTTTTTTTTCAAACATAGATGGACAAATTAAAAGAGAAATCTAGGGGTTAATTTTCATTTACTAATTTGTATCTTTTTTATCACCAAATGTATAGCAATATAACAAAAACCCAATTTATCCCTCGTTCGATATCAGAGACTCTGCCGCTCCCTATATGAGCAAACTTTTACGAATCTCCCAAACTGAATCACTAGAAAGCTGGCTTTGGTCCAAAGACGCGAAATCCTCCATGAGGTCAAAGCACCCACGTAAAAAAATGTCAAAAATCCCCGAGTCAAAAAATTCTAGGTTTTTTATACCTGGGGGTTAGTTATGATCCTGCCAACCGTTTTTTGGTCAGTTATGATTCCAGTTACCTGGGAACTCCAGCTAAGGTTACAGCAATTTTTTTTAGCTGAATTTTCATTCGTTGGCTCTCCTAATTGAGGCTTCTCCAGGCAATTCTACGGGGGTCATTACTAGCAACCGATCAGGGCGTAACATGTATTGAACTGAACTGTCACCATCCCAGACATTTTGTTGCTGCATTATTGTAGCCAGTCGGAACAAGAGGCTTCAAATCAGCTGATTCTGGTCGTTAGTTCTGAACAAAGGGGAGTCTTCACAGTAGCAAAAGGGTTTAACATTATGTTGCCCACTCAATTACTATAATCAACATGTGAATGGGGATGAAAGGACTTTCTTGTTTAGATGTGAATATAGGGCTGTACAGGAAAATTTTCAGTATGATGCAAAATGGCTTCTCTTACTTGCTTTCTTGTACCTAATGCAGCCATCAAAGCACTGTATAGTTTTGTCTGTATACCTTACAGATACTTAATGAGAGAAAATAAATGAGTAGAGTGTTGCTGTCAGTACCATCATTAGTGGGGTCAAATCCTACTGTTGTCAGGGATATTCATATCCTTTGTAATCTGCATATAGCAGTAAGTTCCAGTCTCTTTAGACCTTGTATAGCAAAACAATAGACAATTACACTCTAAATCAATCAACTTAAAAAAAACTATACAAACATGACATTTTATCCCTCGAAATATGAAATATCCACATTCAGGTAGTCGGTAAGGCAAATACTGCGGTGGTCATGGGAAAAAACTAAAGATATTCATGGTTTGCATAGAACTTAGACACCTAACAAAGTCTTATGTTTGATATTCCATCAATTGTTGATGACCTATTGTGAGTTGTGAAATCAAATGTTTGAAGAAATAGACTTTTAGATACCCACTTTTATATTGTGTATTAAAGCTAAAGAAAAAAGTAATTTTATACTTAAGTCATTATTTTCAATCTAGATCCAGAAGGTTGTTATTGCTCTTGGAGATTATATGAATGCCCAGTGTCATGCTTGCATTGGAGGAACCAATGTACGTGAAGATGTTCGAAAATTAGAAATGGGTGTTCACGTTGTTGTTGGTACTCCTGGAAGAGTTTATGATATGATAAGCCGAAAAGCTCTTAGTAAGTTTTTTTTTTTTAAATAGAACTGACTCATTAAATATCTTTTTATATTTTTTCCTATTTGATAAAGTTTTTCTCATTGAAATTTTTAACATACTATTTTAGGAACAGATCATATTAAAATTTTTGTCTTGGATGAAGCTGATGAAATGCTTTCAAGAGGATTCAAGGATCAGATATATGATGTATTTAGAACTTTAAATACAAATATTCAGGTAGGTTAGATTTGTTTATAAATATTTATTCTTGTTGAAGGTTAAATCTTCAAATTGAGTTTAATAGTGTTAACTTTCAAGAAATTATCTGTATATTGAAGTTCAAATCTGCCGACCGATGGCTGAATGGTTAGGGTGCTGGCCTTTGGAACTGGAGTTTGTGGGTTCGTATCCCACTATGGCATGGATGTTCGTAGCCATTCGGAATTGGCTTTAAGCAGTAGGTCCTGGTCTCATTAGCCCTCGTATTGCAAAAAGTATACTGTAGCGCTCCAAAACCAAACCAAACCAAAGTTCAAATCTGATTCTTTTGATAGCCTATGAGAAAAAACTGTTGCATTAGTTTACTGATTAGCATTTGAGGATTGAGTAGACTTTAAATACAGGACAGCAGAATAACAACACTTTATTTGTATTGCAGTGAAAGCACATTTACAACAGCCAATGTGATGAAAAACTGTCTAGGTTAGTGACAGTACAATTAATACAAAACTCTCACACGCAAATATATATAGTTTGTTGAATAGGAGGCTGAATACCCTTGTTAATATTAATTTATCAATAATATGTAGTACAAATAAGATTACAAAATTATGAATTATATATATACACAGACATGCCAACTGTTCTGGAGAAATGAGAATAATTGATAACTCCGGAAACTCCAGATTGCTCGGGAAAGTAACAAAACTTTTGAACAGCTAAAAGATTACAATTCTTACAAGTTTTGCAAAAAGAAATGCTGAATATTAGAGTGCTTTCCCACTTACCGACACGACAGTGATAAATCTTAGACAACTGTCGTTCTTTGACATTGGTACACGTAAAATGCACTAAGATGAGCTACTCTTTTTCCCACCAACTGATTCAACGACGATTTTGTCCTTTTCCAACAGCCAATATTGTTTATTGGCCAGTTTTGTCGTTCAGCAATCGCTATTCCTTTTGAATCGGTCTGACATTTTATGAATAATAAGGAATATATGTCAGACTTGTTTATATTATGCACTATAGTAATTATCTTATAATAATAAATCAAACCCTTCAGAGCGGCCAACCCCTCTAAGCAGCCAAATATACTTGGTACAGGGGGGTGGCCGCTCAGAGAGGTTTCACTGTAGTTAAATTACAATTAAAAGTGAAGCTTTTTATAAAGTAAATATCTGACACTGAATATTTAGTATTTGGCTAAGTCATTATTTGTTACATGCATAGTCATAGATTTGTTTGTGTACTAAATGTGTGCCTCCAGAAAGATATTGATTTGTTTATTTTATGGAATATATCCTTCTCTTTCTGATTTTGTAAATGTTTTTGTTGACATGCTGATTCCCAAGCCTGATTTCTGATTTTAAATTTGATATGATATATTAATGTGTTTCTGTAATATAAAAAATATTGTAATAACAGTTTGAACCTTCTCATAGGTTATTTTACTCTCTGCTACAATGCCGATTGATGTACTGGAAGTAACTAAAAAGTTCATGCGGGAACCCATTCGAATATTAGTAAAGAAAGAAGAACTGACATTAGAGGGTATTAAGCAATTTTATATATCAGTGGAACGAGAGGTAAAAATACTTTTCTCAAATTCTGTATGAGTTTTTCTTCTTTAGAGCCTGAGTTTAGTTTAAAATATGTTTCTATTGTCCTTTAGGACTGGAAATTAGATACCCTTTGTGATTTGTATGAAACACTAACCATAACACAAGCTGTTATATTTTGTAACACTAGACGGAAGGTGGATTGGCTAATGGAAAAGATGCACAGTAGAGACTTTACAGTGTCTGCATTGGTAACTATGTCTTGCTGTTATGAAGCCATTGTATTTATATAGTTACTAGCAAGTGTGCCTGTGCTTTGCTACAGTGAACTTAATGTATTACTTTTAAACAAAGATTTTTTTTTCGTGCATAACTCTCTAAATTCGTCACAGTACAGTTCGAGTCATTGGCATATTTATATATTTCTATTATAAGCGTATTATAACAATATTGAGTTTTTATACTACTGTATTGCTACTATATGTTGATTAGAAATGTTAATAAATCTTGACATATTAAGTGGTAGAATAAGAAGCAGAGGTTTTGACAGCAACCATGCTAATTTTGTTAGTATTAATAAATGTCCAAAATTAAGGAAATTTATGACAAACCAGATGGTTTTGTATGAAGAAACAAACACACATTCATACTGACAACCATATGAGTATAAAGATAACTATATAAAATGATAGGTTTTTATTTACCCATGAGAGTCACTGAAATTTGTACTTTTTGTTGTTAGAATATTATTGATAAACATTTCATTGTAACGTAAAAATTAACCAAGAATTAAATTTAAAATTAGTTATATAAAAATGCTATAATTTGCGTCACATAGAAATGAAAGTGAATCACTTTATATCTGAATTTCTAGGTCAAATCAAATTGATACTATGCAGACTATGTTTAAATAATATAAAATAAGAAATCAATAAATGAGATGTTTAAAGGAATGACATAATAATGATAAAAAATATTGTTTTCACGTATTTATGTGATAAATTGAAAAGTTTATTCTGCTGCTTTTAACCGAGGAAAACTGAGCTTAAAACAATTACATGAGATTAACAGAATGATGTCACATTGCTAGAAATATTGCTTCTTTCACTTACTTATGATATGATAAATTAAAAAGTTAATTGTTTGCATTTAACTGGGGAAAATAAGGCCTGGAATAATGACATGAAATACTCGAAAAGGGGGAAGGAACAGATTTCAATCGTTCAAAATTTACAAAAACCTTCCTAGGGATATACCTAATAATTTCCCAAATTTTCACACCAATTGGATGTATGGGTTTTGAGTCTATCAAGTACAGACAGACACAAATTCATTTATATATATAGATATTCTGAATGGATTTTTAATGTAGAATATAATTTTTCAAAATAAAGTTTAAATTTTTAGGAAAATACTGAAATTCTAAAATTATATGTGTTATCATTATTATGATATTTTCATATTCAATGCCTGTCTGTTTAGTTTGAAATCAGCACCATATAAATAGCTTAAAGAAGCCTTATTTGAAATTTAATTTTTATTACAAATAATGTGGCTTTAAGAAGTGAAATAACTGTCCATGTGCTTATGAAATTTCTTTAAAGGCACATACCTCATTCTAAATTCAGTGTTTTAATTTTAAATCATACTATAATGTTTTTCTTTTATTCTGACAATAAGGAAGTTTTTTAAAATTTAGTTAAAAGTTTTAATAGTACTGTAACGTCACGGGATCCTCGGGTAGCGTGTGGGTGTCGAAGTGGTTATGACATGACGTACAGCTTATAAACAATAACAACGCTTACTCTTGATTAAAATGGAGTATGTACAAATTTTTCAAATAGAAATCATAGGGCTCAGGCAGGCTGGTGTGGACCTAAAAGTCCCAGGTTCAAGGTGAACCTAAAAAAAACAATCTACAGACAGGTGCCGACAGATACTGTTGTACTGGGGTACAACTGTGTCTCCTTGAGTCCCACACAAAGCTGGAGAAAAGCTCTTCAAAAAATCAACCATCAGAAGTCAAACCTCTGTTTGTTTTTGTTCTGGGGACTCTCCAGCAAAAAATTTGAGCCACCTGACGTTACCTTTCGCCTCTTCCCATTGGCTTTTTCTTTCCACGTTACCATCCTGGTAGCCTCTGATTGGTTCCTTTGGTGGCATATTGTTGACACATTGTTGACCTGTCTGACCTTCAAATTCACCTCGGACATCTCAGGGTATGGTCGAAGCCCCTTTGTAGTGTAGTGTCAAAAACCCAGACAGAGTGTCGCCCTGCCCTGGGCTTTAACAAAACCTCATTGTGAAGCCATTGGGGTGTAGCGACATCACAGTACCCATAAAAAAGGTTGAGTGGAAAAGTTTTAAAGAACATTTTTTTTTAATATATGTCAGCCGTTTTGAGTAAAATAAATACATTGCCTATAGCTATTTAATTATTCTGATTTCTAGCTTTTTCTGATAATGGGTAATCCAAATTATTTTATTCTTTTTTCAATTTGTAGGTAGTCCCCTAAATGCAGCTGTCACTAAAACTTCAGTGAGAAATGTGACATGAGCCATGTTTTTTACTTGATCAAATTTACTGAATTATTCAAAATATATATTTCTAGATATTTGAAAAAATATCTAAACCGCAAAGTGTTTCATCACTTTTAGGAGTCACTGTATGTGCATATATGTAAATATATTAGCTGATAAAAGTTATACTTAAAGATTAAGCTCTAAATACTAAAGTTGCCATACAGTATTTGATCAATGTAAAAATTAATTTGTGATATTTTTTATGTTTAGCATGGTGATATGGATCAAAAGGAAAGAGATATAATTATGCGTGAATTCAGATCTGGATCAAGTCGAGTCCTAATTACTACAGATTTGTTAGCAAGAGGTATTGATGTTCAGCAGGTATCTTTAGTCATAAATTATGATTTACCTACAAACAGAGAAAATTATATCCATAGGTAAGTTAAATATTTTTTTAGAAATTTGAACACTTAGACACATTTAATGTTATCTTCTAATCCAAATATATAAAATATTTTGTATGTATCTGTATATGTGCGTTGATGCATTCCTAAGTAACTATCAATCTTCATTAAGTTCTGTTTACCTTGAACTATCCCCAACCTGAGTCCTCAACCTGAGTTTACATTAGAAGGAACCACATTGACCTCTTTTAGATTTAACCATTGTAATGAAATGATCATTCAATTTTTCAGTTTCTTATTAAGTCTTATTTCTAGGACTAGTTTTGATTCTCTTCATACAAAAGAAGCTTCTTACTTTAAGTTTCACAGAAAAAGAAAACTTTTCCTTTTCTTTCAATTCTTTTGGGTCCACAATATCCAAAATTAGCCAAAGTTGCAGCTCTTCAAAATTGTAAAGTTTTCTCTTTCTTTTATGGTTTTTCTGGTTCATGGAATACAAAATTTTATCCCACTATTACAAATTTTTTTGATCTAGGGAACCTGAAATATGAGGCACATCCAGAAAGTAAGTTTCCCTACTTAAAAGAAAAAAATAACTCACAATTTCAGGGACATATTTATTGGCAAGAAGTACAGCAATGTTTCAGCTATTTTTCCACATAGACACCACCAGAATTGACACTTGTCATATTGTGGGATCAACTTTTGTATACCTCTGTCGTAGAACTCTGCTACCTGTGAATGGAACCAGCCTTCCTGTTCTAGAACACCATGCACATCCCTTTCCTTACCCACAGAATCTTTTTGAATTTGGTCCTGACATAAGATACACTATGACGCCAATGCATTGACAATTGCTTGGTTTCCGGGGTAAAATGCAAAATCCAAGTCTCATTGCTCATGACGAACCTGTGGAGGAACTCTTCGTCGTCATCATGATACTGTAGCAGAAATGTCAGTGCTGCTCCTAAGTATTGAATTTTGTGTTCGGGTGTTAGTTTCAGCTCATAGACCTGGCAGAGCTGATGATGAATTTCAATTGGCACAATGCTTTGTTCATTCAAGATCATCGACCACATCATATACAGGCGGCGGGAGAAGGAATTAGTTTCCATTTCGGACCACTGTTACCATGCTTCTGGCAGAAGTCAGGACCTGTCCAGCTGGCATATGATTGATATGTCATAAATCTGTTATGCATGCACAATTGACATGGCTAATTATATTTACTTTAAAGAGGTAAACATCGGGAAACTTACTTTCTGGATGCTCTTTGTATAATCAAAGTTGCATTGTTACAAATTTGTATAAAAAAGTGTCTACAGCACTTAAATGCAAACCCTAGGAAAATTTTAGGCAGGTTAAAATCTTTAAAGGTTAAGTTCAGGAGAATGCTAGATTTTGAACCCTTTAATTCCTCTATTGGGTTTGGTGACATTATAATGCATATAGTCTTCTTTAAATAATATGCTAAAATAATTAAAATCCTTTAAGTAGCTTAATTCATGGGGTATTGTTTAAAATGTATTTTATATTTTATTTTGTTTGTGGAAAGAAAATTCAATTAAAATGCATTGTTCTTTTTATGAAAGTTATTTTATTAACAAAATTCTCATTGTTGCTAATATGTATTAAAATCTGAAAACTAGTTTGAATTTTTAAATAATTAAAACCTTATTTTGGAGAACAGCCATTATCCAGTATGAAATCTGGGTGCAAAGTAACTAGTATAATGAAAAAATGTCATTTCTATTCAGTAGAAAGTTCTTGTTCTGAAGAGAATGTGTTAGATATATATCTTGGGCTTTATTTTAAAGTATCCGTCTACATTAAAAACGTCATTTTTTGCCAAAAAACATGTATTTTTTTTTATTTCTCTATTGAAAAATTTAAATTTTTTGGCTTCTAAATCTGTTTTTGTTTTGTCTCTTCGGCATTTTAAAGAAAAGTTACAGTGTTTAAACATCAGTGACAGCTGTCAAAACAAAACTGAAGTAGCGACTTCAGAACTGGAAGTTGTGAATTTAAAGCCTTTTAAAGAGCATTTGTTTGGACAAAACTTTTAAAATTTTCATGAAGATTAGTTTAAACATTTTCTAGTATTTTTAATAATTAGCAACTTGGCAATTAGAAAGTTTTGAAGCAAGAAAGTGTGGGGAATTTTAAACATGTAATTTAATTTTTTAATAGTTAAAGTTGCTTCATAAACTTCAAATGCGTTTTTCTCAGAACGGTATTTTTAATAAAATGTTGAAACTTAAAATGTGATTTCTCAGAAAGTTCTTAAAATGTTTTGTTGAAAATTATTATGAATGCTTTTGAAATTATTTACTAGTGAATGACCTAAAAGCTTTAAATTTGGATAATTTTTTATGATGTTACACTCATAGTTAGATATAAAGGTAATGAAAATTCGTTAAAAATTCAATGTGTATGATTTTGAAGGACCAAAACTTTTTACCAAATGTAAATTAAGCAAAGATTTTAGGTGATTCACTAGTCCAGTGTATAAGAAATGTGTTGCATAAAAAAATATTGAAATAATTTTAATTTATTAAAAAATTAGACCTTTTTAAAATCCCTGATTTTTTTTACTAAATTTTCTCCATTTATTAGAAATTTTATAAAAACTTCTCCAGCAATAAATTTTTTTAAGTGCAATTCTCTATGATAATGTAAAAAATAAATCTAAAAATGTAAAAACATGAACTAGTTTCTACGTTTGAAGAAAAAAAGTTCTCTGAATGTAGACGGGGACCTTAAATATGATGGCATGCACATGCTTTTAATTTGTTATGTTCCATTTAAAAAGTAAAGTGTGAGTAAAAAGACACTTGAATTATGTGATATCTTCACCTATATTTATATGGATTTTAGAATTGGAAGAGGAGGTCGATTTGGACGTAAAGGCGTAGCAATCAACTTTGTAACAGAAGATGATAAACGAACCATGCGTGACATAGAAACATTTTACAACACCCAGATTGAAGAAATGCCCATGAATGTTGCTGACTTGATATAAAATGCTTGACTATATGGATTCTGTATAAAGACTTTTCTTCATAGACACACTCTCTGATAAAACTATTACTCAGCTGAGTGGATGAACTAAAGACAAGCTTAAGGCTGTAAAAGACTATTTTATGCAGCCATTTTGATAATGCGTAGCGCATAATTATTAGGAGCAACTTTTATATGCAACTATATGACTCTTCCATGTATAGAGTGTTAAATTTTGGGCTCTGTTTTATATGAGGCATCTTCTGTATGCCTCTTTTGTTACTGATTATGAAGATATTTACACAATATTTGATTGGTTGACCACCCCTCCAGTTGCTGATTGGGTAATTAAATGCTCTTTTTTTTTATTGGATAGTATTGAAGTGTTGCTTTATCCATGACAATTTAGTTTTTAAAGTGTAATCTCTTTTAATGATCCTAATAAGATGTAGAATTTTATTGTTTTAGGTTATTTTGCTGACTATAGATTGATAAGTATGCAATCTTGAATTATGTTTTTTCCCCATTTCATTGTGTTGTTATATTAAGTTTGTTTGATACATTGCTTTGCTTGAAAGACATAATTTCTTTTGCTTATGTATTTTTCAGATATATAGTAAGAACTATTAATGATAATGATACTAAAGATTCTAAACTTTCTAATTAGTATAGACTTTAGAAAGGGAAATTGTCAGTTATTGATATTAATTTTCATATATAAAATTTATTAAAAGTTATTTGAATTAACAAAAAATTTAGTTTGACTTCATCAGAACTTTTATCTGTTAATTTATTTGTTGATTTCATGTCTTATAGTATAATTGCATATTTTCTTATTTTAAATTCATTAAATATAAACATAAAATTAGTTTTTAAAAAGTAAGTTAGTTTTCTGGATGATTTGGCTTGAAATAATTGTTAATTATTGATTATATTTATATTGGTTTTTTTCTCATAAATTTGCTTTTAATATCCACCAAAGAAGAGCAGTTCAGTTAATTTTATTAAATAGTCTAAAAGATTTATACAAAAATTATGAAAAAAAAAACTGCATTTGTGAAGGATAATAAAAACAGTACTAAGAAGTTTAAAAAAAATTGATAAAAAATTTCTTTTAGAAAGTTGCTGCAATTGTGTATTAAGACAATTGTAAAGAAAAATAGGGTTTTCCCCTGTAAAATACCTTATTCTATCTGTGCTTGAACAAGTTTTTTTAATTAAAGTTTTAACCTATTTATGCCAGAACGTGATAATTTTGAATTTATGCATTAAATTAATTTTTTTTGGTAGGAAATGTATAAAAAAAAAATTATGATAGGGAAAATGTTGTCTTTGAATTATTTACATTCCAAAATTGATAAAGGAAACAAAACTGTTCCTACATATACATGTGCAATCCTAATCTTGTCTCGTACTGTAGTTATTCCTATTTTTAAATTTGATTGTTAACTGAACACTTGCATAAACAGAGACTGACAAAAGTTGTAAAATCTTAAGAGCCAGAAAAAATTTTTAGGAGCCGATGGCACAACTTCTTTCTTCAACTTAATGACTTTAATGCATTCACTGCAGAATGAAAAACATGGGCCACTCATAATCAAATAGGATTTTTTCTACAAGAGTTCAAGGACAAGGAAAATATTTGATTAGATTATGGAACGGAAAATCATATCAGGTAATGTAACTACAAATTTTAAAAGAAATTAACATCAACAGTGTCTTTGAGTTTTTGCTCTGAAGTACCATCTATCAATTGACTTCTTAGGATTTAATTAATGCAAAGATGGGTCCATTTAAGTGTATAAACATTAGGCTATTTAAAGATTCTCTCCTTAAATTTTGAACGTAGTTTGTTTTTAATGACATTCATTATACTGAAACCTCTTTAGGAAAATCTTTATTTGATTAGATTATGCAATGGAAAATCATATCAGGTAATGTAACTACAAATCTTAAAAGAAATTAACATTAACAGTGTCTTTGAGTTTTTTCTTTGAAATACCATCTATGAATTGACTTCTCAGGATTGAATTCCTGCAAAGGTGGTCCATTTAAGTGTATAAACATTAGGCTATTTAAAGATTCTCTCCTTAAATTTTGAACGTAGTTTGTTTTTAATGACATTCATTATACTGAAACCTCTTTAGGAAAATCTTTATTTGATTAGATTATGCAACAGAAAATCATATCGGGTAAAGTAACTACAAATCTGAAAAGAAATTAACATTAACAGTGTCTTTGAGTTTTTTCTTTGAAATACCATCTATGAATTGACTTCTCAGGATTGAATTCCTGCAAAGGTGGTCCATTTAAGTGTATAAACATTAGGCTATTTAAAGATTCTCTCCTTAAATTTAAACATAGTTTGTTTTTGATGACATTCATTGTACTGAAACCTCTTTCACAGGAAGATGTTGAAACAGGAAGGGTCAATACAATTGCTAGTCGCCAGGGGTATTTATTTAGTTGGACTGTGGGCATAAAGTAATATCAAATTGCTGGCATTATTAACAGGCCGCATCATACTAATGTAATTGAGCAGTGGTTTTCAAACTTTTATTGCCACAGCACTCTGGGCATGTTTCGAGCTCCCCAGATATCGTGGTATCTAACTTGATAATTGTGGAAGTAAAGGATTGGTCATACCTCAAGATAAATACAAGAACATTTCTTAGCACATTTTTTTTTTGTTCTCTGACTGGGCATATCTATCTCAATATCTATATCTTTAAATTGAGTTTGAGTTTAATCAGTAGATCCCTGTAGGATTAGTTCGCTTGCTTCAGAAAAATAAATCTTGTGCCTCAAACCAAACTGAACCAATCTATTCATCAGACTTCATTGATGCAATGATGAGGAAAGATAACTTAATTCTTAACATTTAAATATCTTTATTCCTTCTTTAATAATTTAATAACTTTTATTTACTTTATTATCACTTTTGGCATATGCTCCCATCACCCTAAGGTGACAACTGTGGTGGTAGAACCTCAAGTAAGAAATAGCTTCCAAAATACTGCTGTTTTGGTAATGGTTTGATTTGGTTTGTAAAACTATGATTTACTAATTTTCTCCAAGTAAGGAAAAACAAGGCATAAATAGGTTAACTTGAAATATGTATAATTTTATCCTGGAATTATAATTTTAAGCTTTTTTAAAATTTTAGTCATTTGGCATAAATCTTAATTTTTGGGAATCAAAGCAGATTAATTGATTCCTACTAGTAATGAAAGGTTATAATTTATATATATCTTTTATTCACATTACATATAAAAATTGTTTATAGCAGTTTATATTTCTTTAAATAATTATATATTATTCAATTTTATGTTTTTTTTCAATGCAGGTTTTATTTTATGTAATTAAAATTTCTCCTATAGTATTTAAAAATTTTCTTTTAAATATTTTGCTGTCATTTAAAACTTTAATTTCTTATATGCATTAATAATTTGTTTTTAATTATTTATCTTTCAAAAATAGAAATAAGTGAAATAAAGAAAACTTAAATAAAATGCCAAATATAAAAGTTAATTAATTTATCAATATTGTTTTAAAATTTTAAAAGTAAGGTTTGTTCTACAAACTAAAAGATTTTTTCGTTCACTGCTTTTCCTTCATAAGCACAGTGCTAATAAAGGTTGTTCTACAAATATTTTGCAAACACTGAATGTTTCATTTAATTTATTTAGTTAGTGATTTTTCTGGATTGACTGCTATGTTAAAATCTTTATGTATATGTACAGTAATAGTTCTGCATAGAATCTGTTTTTTTTCTTTGTTCTTTAGTTCTTATATTTGTGTGTTCGCATAGTACTAATTGTAATAATCCGTGAATTTAAAATCTGACATAGCTATGCATGGATGTTTCTGGTTTGTTTTAATATACATGTAAATATATGTATATATGTATTCATACATATACTTGAATTTGTCTGCATATAATAACATAAATTTAAATTTAGTATTTGAATGCTTGGATTAATATGAATATATTGATTTTTAATGTTTAATTACAAAAAAAGTACTGAAGCAACCTGTAATAAATCCAGTGATTATTAATTTTTTTAGGAGTATATATACCACTTACTACAAAAATGAATTATAAAATGTAAGTACCTCGTTCATACTCCTAATTGCATGATTTAGAAGGAAATTTAGAGATTGTTAAATAAGATTATTAAATTATTATTATATAAGTGGCATAGCAGAGGGTGAGGAAGTAGGAGGTAGGTTCTCCTCCCATAACAATTGCTGTCTACATACAGTAGATATTTAAGGGGGCACAGGATATTGAGTTTGGAAAATATATTGATATATGATAAAATTCCATTTACTATATTTCTAATAAAATGAATTTAAAAGAATTTTATACTATATGCATCTTAATTATATACTTTAATTTATAATATGTTGAAAAATAAAATTTATAATATTAAATAAATTAAAATTAAAGGTTTTAAATTTTCTATAACTTATAAAAATTAAAAGACACTTGCTTATCATACATTTAAAGAATATGTTTATATATGAAAAATTGAGATCAAAATATATTAATTGAACTCTTACCATGAAAAATTGAAACCAAAATATATACCAAAAGTTATATATAAATTAAAAAATTAGGATAAAGACTGAAAATTTAATAAATGTACTTGAGTTCTGTTCACATATTTCAACTAGAAAAAAAATTATGCATCAAATATTGATATTTGTTTGGTTTTAGCCTGAAGAGTAGAAAAAAAAAAGTAGTTAAAATTTTAGAAATGTAGAATATCTAGTTTTTAACATGAAAAATTGAAACCAAAATATATGCCAAAAGTTATATATAAATTAAAAAATGATGATAAAAACTGAAAATTTAATAAACGTACTTAAGTTTTGTTAACATAGTTCAACTGGAAAAAAATTATGCATCAAATATTGATATTTGTTTGGTTTTAGCCTGAAGAGTAGAAAAAAAATATGTAGTTAAAATTTTAGAAACGTAGAATATCTAGTTTTTACTATGAAAAATTGAAACCAAAATATATACCAAAAGCTATATATAGATTAAAAAATTAGGATAAAGACTGAAAATTTAATAAATGTACTTGAGTTCTGTTCACATATTTCAACTGGAAAAAAATTATGCATCAAATATTGATATTTGTGTGGTTTTTGCCTGAAGAGTAGAAAAAAAAATATGTAGTTAAAATTTTAGAAATGTAGAATATCTAGTTTTTAACATGAAAAATTGAAACCAAAATATATACCAAAAGTTATATATAAAAACTAAAAAATTAGGATAAAGACTGAAAATTTAATAAATGTACTTGAGTTCTGTTCACATATTTCAACTGGAAAAAAATTATGCATCAAATATTGATATTTGTTTAGTTTTAGCCTGAAGAGTAGAAAAAAAAATAATGTAGTTAAAATTTTAGAAATGTAGAATATCTATTTTTTAAGCAACAGTGTGCATAAATTCTAAAATTATTAAATTGAGAAAATGTAGTTTAAAATTAAAATACCAGTATCAATCAGAGTGGAATATAAACAGCCATTTAAAAAGTATAAGTCAGTAAGTAGAATGAATTTTTTAATGCAGTTTTTTCATAAATGTAAGAAATATTTAAATATTTTGAATATGTTGAAAATTAAAAATTGAATCTTTGAGCATTTAAAGATCCTGTGTCCCCTTAAGGTTTGCTGTATTTTGAGATATGAGTTAAACAGGGAGAGACTCCCTCTTGTGAAAAATTTCTTACTATTCTACTGTTATGAACATATGTAATTTATTGTTAATTGAGCAATAGAATGTAAAATTAAACATCATTAGTATGTTGACATAATGTTTATGCTGACTACATAAAAAAGTGCATATATGCAGAATTTTGACTCTGCTATCATTATACCGCAGAATAATTTTCTGGTAGATAACTTTAATGGCATGCAATGGTTGATAATTTCTGACTTAAATCATTATATAACCATAGTGTAGAAAAGGAATTGCTACTGTATTTTATTAGTTTGAACTGTTTCCTTGATTTGCATTGTGGTTTCAAATTTCTGATTTATGTTTTTGAAAAAAAGAATTACAACTGCACTCATATCTTTCAAAATTAAATAAATAAAATTGTAAAACCTCTCTATGTCATTTGCATAATTAAATGTAATACAATGGCGGCCACACATCAAGGAATCCCTAAGTTTTTTTAAATATTTCTAGGAAATATCAGTGTTTTTTTTTCTTCGAAATTTCCAAAAAAATAAGAAATTTTCCGAAATTTTAGCAATTTTTGGAAATTTTATTAATACAGTTATTTACAATTATTGGTTTAACTAAATTTCAAAGAAAACCAATTTTAAAATTCATTGCAAATTAAAAAAATGGGGATTTACATTTTTTAAAACAGTTTTTAAAAGTATTAACATTTTCTATTAATTTTATTTCAGTATTCATTATGCTTCTTAAATTATTTGGATATTTTTTTCAACCCAAATCAGTTTTTAAAAAAGTATCATCACTTTTAGATACATCATTTATATCTGCACTGATTTGAACTATTTGTGTCAGAAATTGCAACTTTAATATACCAACTACACATAGTAAAAAGAGAATTGCATTTGACTTATGAGATTTTGGATTACTCTAATTGAAGGAATTAAGAAATTAGGTGCATCTAAATTAACAAATTGTGACAGTATATACCTAAAATATTTTTTGAACTTTATCTAAATGTAAAAAATGAATCTTTTTCTGTTAAGGATGCATGATCTGCCAGATCAAAATTAGGCACATATCTAAGAAATTTTGTGCGATTGTGTTATGTTGGGGATATGAGGAAAAATTATCAGGAAAATATCTTGGTAGATTTTTCCTGGATTTTGTGGCCACCATAGAATATCAAATAAGATCAAAGAGAGCTTTTACATTCATTTTCATTTAATTTTTTTATTATGTGAAAATCGTGTTAAAGCAAGTATTTAGATAAAAAATAAGCCCAATGGTAGTTTAAGCACAACTGTTCAAAGTTGACAAATCTGGGGCATTGTAGTATGGCTTTCTGCAGGAAGTTGCCAAATTTTTGTTTTATAGCCATTTGTTTAGTATATGCTTGGAGTAGAAAAAAATTTTAAGGTGTTATTTTTTTAAAAGTAATAGTGTTAAAAGTTTTTTTTTTTTCGATGTAAATTAGCAATGAACATCTGTGTACCCGATTTTAATATCCACTTTCTCATCCATTTCCTCTTTAAAGTAATTCAAGTGCCTTTTAAAAGTAATTTTTAAAGGTCATTGTGTTGTGAGATTTTAGGGTCCTCTAGTATGTAATGCTGAATTTGATGATATTGATGGATTTTAATGTGTTTTAACACTAAATGTTGAGTTATAATTTTTATTTGTATTAGGTGTTTACTGCCAATGTTTCCAAATTGGAATGTGATATTTCTCTTAATTATTTGCCCCAAGAAATATATATATATTATATATATAGTGTGTCCACACTGAATTATCCACAACCTGAGTTCCAGAAACCCACTGCGAAAAATGAAAGTCCCCCCCCCCCCAAAAAAAAAAGAAAGATGGGGTAGTCCCTTAAATTTCAGACAAAAAGCCTTGTTTATTTAAGTAAAGAGTGTAGTAAATATTATACATATTTGCTAATTGGAAAATATTTGTATTATATGCAGTTAAGTATATACAAATTGTATTCAATTTCTATTTTTTTTCGTTTTTGCATTAGAAAAAACTTTATTGGTCTCTTTTAAATTAGGCTCTTATACTAAAATCATCATTAAATTATACAAATTCTTTTTATAAGTAATTCTAGTACTAGTTTTGATTCTCTTCTTGAAAGAGGAGCTTTTTTTTCTGAAAGTTTAGCTAGAGAAGAAAACTTTCCTTTTTCTTTGAATTTATTAGAATGTGTGATATCCAAAATTAGTATAAGTGGATTTCCTCTGAAATTGTAAAATTTTTGTTCTGTTTTGCTTAGGTTTTGGGTTTCTTAGGTCTATAGTAGGACCTGAAATTTTATCCTACAATTATAAATTTATTTTTTCAGGTCTTGAGACTTGAAATTTTTTGAAGTTATGTCCCCTTATTAAAAATTTGCATACAAAAATCTACTGAAACACGTAAACATAAAATCTGATATATATATTTATATACTTATATGTACAGATAAGTATACATATACATGTAATCACTAAGACATTTTTAGTATTGTATTTGTGGTAGTAGCCTGAATATTTTAATAACTGTGGCTTTCTTGGCAATGTCAATAGTCCATTTACATAGTTATGAAGATTTACATCTACTTAAATATTGAGACCAGGCAGAAACTTTGTGAAAGTTAGCTTATTTTCATCGTCGAAGTTCTCTTATTGACGTAGAACACATCTGACAGCTACAAGAATCGTATTACACTCTGTGTAAACTCTATAGGCACTTCAAGGTCACTGATTTTTCCCCGATGACCACGAATAACTATGGTAACAACAGTTGGGGAATGACTTTACTCTTTTTTCCCACTATGTTAAGGGGTGTCATGCATCGTAAGGGCTCTCGGTGCATGATAAAAGTATTTTTTATTTATAATACTCTTTGAAGAACACTTAATACTTTACACACAAAAATTTATGAGTAATTTGAACTGTTCTTTTGGAAATACCACAGGCATCAGCAGTTGCTTGTTGAGTCTGAGAAAATAATTCCAAAACTGTAGCATCCGGATTGGATTCAACAAGACCTTTCAAGTAGCTGTATACGTTAAATACCAGTATTTTGGACTGTTTTCTAAGATCAAAACTAGCCATTACAGGAAATGTTTTACGAAGTAAAAATATATAAATATAAAGCAAAATTTAAATAAAATAATGAATAAAAAGATAAAAAATGACAGGGTAATATCTGATAAGAGCAAAATAATTATATACAAGAAGAGAGAAAAGCAAGTCGTCTGACCAGAATCATATCCTCAACTGAAGTGCTGAAAATAAGTGTGAATGCATCTCCTTGGTCACTACCATAGTAACCGATGACTGGGGAAACGAGAAAATGTGACCTTGAAGCGCTAGTAGATTTTACAAGCACTATAAGTCTGTTAGTATATAAAAATTTCCTTAATGACTGATCACATTGTTCTTAATTCTTCTGGATAATTTCTGAGCTAACATTTTTCTGTTGCTTGTTGTGTATCTGGACTGCAAAGCTGTAGCCCTAAATGCACACATACCCTTATTTATATTTTGCAAGAATACTAAATTTCCTCGTAGATTTGACATCATTTGACAATGTCACTGATTTGGCACTTATTAATTCAGTCTATGGTTTTGAGAATTGTGGAAAGAACTAAATCTTAGTGAATCACACCCTTTGTTACTTTATATGGCTGAGAAATTAAAGATTAAAAAAAATAGAATTGTGAATTAAGAAAATTAGAAACTTTAGAGGCTATAATTTTTTATATATTACATACCTACAAATGTCTGCATTAATGTATATAGATACACACACACACTCTATTGAGAAAAACTTTTGTAGAATATCACGTTCCCATTTTTAAATATTGGTGGGTAAATGATTAATATCCATGTTATTATTTTTACAATTCTATGAATATATCTTATATTTTAAAACTTATAAGAGTGGTGGTCATAGAATACTTAGTTTTGTTTTGTATAATTTTATGCTGTGCCATTTACGTGGTACAAAATATGGTTATTTAACTACAATATTTTAGTCAGTACAGTTTATAATGTTTGATGAATAAATATTACATCTTACTACTAGATTTAACTTAACAGTTTTTGAGAAAGCAAGTTATTATTAGAACTATTATTAAGTTTGTTCCATCAGATAAAAGAATGTTATTGCATGTTAAGACTAGTTGTTGAAGCCAGCTTTTAATCTTTCAAACATACATCAGACATCTTGAGCTATCTATATTGTCATTTAAATATAATTCACAGTATATTAATATTTCAGTTTTTTTCAAAATCACTTAATTTAATATTTACATTTGTGATATTGTTTGGTGATTCACTGTATATTTGTATGGATTTTGTTATTCATGAATGTAAATTTGAGTTTTTACAACGTACATGTCAAAGACGTTATAAGTTCCATTTAAAATAATAACTGTAATTTGCAAACGAGTAAAATAATGAGGGCATAGTTTTTCATGCATATGGTAGAATATATAGCTTTAAGCTTTAATTTGTTGTTTTATCGGAGTAGAATTTCTTTTGGTTTATCAATCAGTCACATTTTCCCCGTTTGTTGTTTGTATCTTCATATTCTGAAATTTTAAGACTTTTCTTTTGGAAAAGAAATTAAAAGATATATTCCCAATAAGTTATTTGGAAAATGTATAAGTAAAAACTTTAAGTTGGCTGTATTGTTTTCTTTCTAAAATTGTTATTTTTTAGTGTAAAGCTTCATATTTAAAATTAGTCTTCACTTGTTTGATTTTTTTTCTTTATAATTGTAGGTTTAAATATTCAAACTGGTAACATATAGTGTATTGGTCTTTATTAATTAAACTTTAAAAAAAATTAACTTGTTATTATCAAAAAATTCAAATAGTTCATATGCTGTAAGTAGCTGGTCTTTTGAGCTGAAGTGTTTGCAGTTTTTATACGTGTTTTTAATCATCTATTACTCATTCAGTCTTTTATTTTTCCATTTCTTACACAAAACTATAGGCAAAATCTAGTCTGACATTCAGTACAAAATTTTACTTGGTTTTTTTTTTTTTTATTATTAAAAGGAGCAAGGGAATATGATTGTAAAATAATTACAGTTAGTGAGTTGATATTATGTTTCTGTAGTCATTCAGAAGAATGAAAATTTTGTTGAATTTGGGGTCAAATTATTTAGACTATTATCAGCTATATAGCTTTAAAAAATCAAGAATTCAAAGTCTGATAAGGTATCAGTATAAAATGTGATATATTTAAGATGCATAGTGATTTGAAATGCTAGAAAACTTGTATTTAATTTCTGTTGTATTTTGCTTATTTGTCTGTCAATATAATCTGTGAAAGTAGTGGTACTAATTTATAAAAAATGATTTAAAATCTAATTTTTCTGAATTTCATTATTTTGCCCCTGAATCAGTTTGTGTATACTTTTCTCTTGTTTGACTGTTTTATATTTTTACACTTCTCTATAGCAGTTGAAGATACAAATTTCATATAAACTCCTTTAAAAATAAATATTAACATTTACTATACCAAGATCGTTCTAGAATTCTTTTTAAGAAAAATAAGCTTTTTGTTAAGTTCAGTGCTCTTTTTCCATTATCTTATAAAGTGTTTATTTGCAGGGAATTTAAATAAATTTATATACAAATTTGTAATGTATTAAATTTATGATTTTTCTTGATTTAATTTAAACATTATTCTGTAGGATCCATTTTACCTCTCATTTAAAATTTCAACCAAATCTGTTATTTACTGCATTTAAAAATTATCTGATTGATTAATTGGATATGTTAGCTGTTTTTTATTTTGAGTTTTAGATATTAAATTTGCAGCATTATTTTATTTATTTATTTTTTTACTTTAACATTTACTATGAATTGGAAGAACAGACTATATACATGGTTTCCGCGCACCTGGAAAGTCATGGAAAATCATGGATTGAGACAATGGATTAATTTTGTCATGGAAAGTCATGATTTTTCAAGTAAAATGAGTAAAAGTCATGGAAAGTCTTGGATCCGCTAAACTACTGATTAAAAAAAATGCATTGAATTGTTTAATCCTATTTTTACTTGTCATTTAGCTGAAGTTACTGAGTTTGGCATTTATGTATTATCCTATTGACCCTATTGCCAAGTAAAATTTGTTCACCAAGGAAACTCAAAGCAAGAAAGCTTAATGGGTGGGTAAATGTATATTATTCTGGTTCTTTCTTAAATTGTAGATTAAAATTTTATTAATATAATAATTATTTTTTAATAAAAATTAAGATTTTTGCACAAAATATAAGTTTATCTCTAGGGATATTGTATATAAACATTATAGGGTTATATTTGGCTATTATTCATGGTCACCTGGATAATACCAAAGTACCCTGAATTCAAATTGGAAACATTTTGATTGAAAAATGGCTATATGATTAAACTTAGGTATGTAGATACAACAATTTATTTTTATGTATGTGAGTTTATTAACACTTATAAAGTAAGTTTATAGTTTTTTTAAGATAAAATTCCTGTAATTTCTCTAAAAGCATATATTTCATTTGTATGTTCATCAGAAGTTTTATTTATATATACTTTAACGAAAGCTTTTTAAAGTCATGGAAAATGATCTGCTAAATCAGGGAAAGTCATGAAAAGTTATGGATTTGAAAAATTTTATTTTGGCAGATACCCTGTATATAGTAGGCACAAATATTTAAGTAAATAAAATCAAGTATTGAAGACACACATAATTTGTGGTGAAGGCAGAATGCAGCAATAGAAACTACTACTTTTGTGGGTTTTTTCTTTTTTCTTTTTTTTTTTCCCATTTTTAGATATATTACAGATAGTAAATTGCATAGAAGGCATTTCATTCCTATAGTCAAGCTTTTTATAAACTAGCATTGCTGACTCTGCAATTTCACATTAAATTACAATATGTTACGTTAGGTTTTACGTTAAGTTGCAAATGTAAAACCACAAGCCCAAGATTAATTAAAAGTATTCTGGAATGCACTTATTTTGTTTCTATGGCATACAATAACTCTATATCTTCCTTAAAATGAAATAATAAAATTAGAATTTAAGAATTGCTATATCCAAATTTATAACCTTTACAGACTTTGAATAGCTAGATTTTTAGTGTGTCTTATATTGTTTATACTTTCTTTCTAATCATCAAATGTATTTTACTTTATAGAATTTGTTAGAAATAAGTTGATAATTTTTAAAAAATGTTTTCTTGGAGTTTAAATTAACAGAAGATGCCTTTTCTATTGATAATTTTTGTGGACTATATATATTGTTTTATGTGATTGTTTGATAATGTGTCTCTTTTGTACAGTATTGAGGTATTATGATAGTTTAGGTGATGGTATTGCATAGTTTTTTTCTCTCAATATTTTCCCGGTTAATATGTGATGATTATGGTAAATGGCTACCTGTTGAAATTGTACCAGTGACTTTTCATTCTCATAGTTATGTATATAATGTCTCCTCATTTTCATCATTAATGTTATTTTTTAATTTGCACCTTTTTAATTAGAGGTTTTGTAACTGGTATTTCCTCAGTGCTGTAGTGTATTTACTAATTGGCACATCTTGTTAGATATTATGTTGCAAGCATTTTACATTGCACATATGCTGTTAAAATGGCTCATGTTAGTCATTTTTTGTTTTAGATTTATAGACCAAAAATATTTAGTGCCATAATTCAGAAGTAATGCAGAAGCATTGTTTTTACATTTTAATTATCATCAATAGATTATAGACAATCATAATAGTTATGTTGTATTTGTTTCCATTATACTTTGTTCAGTTAGACATGTCTTTTGCCATCTTCTTTAACTACTTAACAGTTTTGGCTGATTGCCACTCAGGCAGATTTATATGTGTGCCAGCTTATGTGTGTAAATCAAACTACTGATTTATCAGGATTTTTCTTTGTTTTCAGTTTCCTGCTTCCAACAGATTTCTCTGACACTTCATTAAAGTTTGGATTGCGAAATAAATCTGTACAATTTCCCATGTCAGGTTTTGATTATTTTGACAGTAAAAGAAAAGAAACTGTTAAGTGGTTAAATGATTCATAGTCAGGGACAAAAGCATGTATTATATTAAATATGATTTGTTTACTAAAAATTTTCAATAAATAAGTTTCTATATCTTTGAAATTTCAAATTTTGTATCTTTACTTCAGTTATTTGAGGAAGTTACCATAATGATATGGATGTATTTTTTAAATTGATATATATACTTTTTTTTGTTTCAAATTTACAATTCCCCTCTCTCACATATTTTAATATAGTATTTTTTAAATTCAAATTATGGTGGTGCTTTGACTTATAAGCATGGTTTCCGCGTACCTGGAAAGTCATGGAAAATCATGGATTTAGACAATGGATTAATTTTTAATGGAAAGTCTTGATTTTTCAAGTAAAATGAGTAAAAGTCATGGAAAGTCAGGGATCCGCTAAACTACCGATTAAAAAAATGCATTGAATTGTTTAATTCTATTTTTACTTCTCATCTGGCTGAAGTTACTGAGTTTAGTATTTATGTATTATCCTATTGACCCTATTGCCAAGTAAAATTTGTTCACCAAGGAAACTCAAAGCAAGAAAGCTTAATGGGTGGGTAAATGTATATTATTCTGGTTTTTTTTTCTTAAATTGTAGATTAAAATTTTATTAATACAATAATAATTATTTTTTAATAAAAATTAGTTAATATTTTTGCACAAAATATAAGTTTATCTTTAGAGATATTGTATATAAACATTATAGGGTTATATTTGGCTATTATTCATGGTCACCTGGATAATACCAAAGGTATCTGAATTCAAATTGGAAACATTTTGATTGAAAAATGGCTATATGATTAAACTTAGGTATATAGATACAACAATTTATTTTTATGTATGTGAGTTTGTTAACACTTATAAAGTAAGTTTATAGTTTTTTTATGATAAAATTCCTGTAATTTCTCTAAAAGCATATATTTTATTTGTATGTACGTCAAAAGTTTTATTCATATATAATTTAATGAAAGTCATGGATTTGAAACATTTTATTTTGGCAGATATCCTGAATTAAGCATTATGCACATCACTTACCTTGGAGATTAAAGAACTTAAATATTCTAACAAAGAAAGATTGAATTTAATAATTGATATTGATTTTTGTAATATGAATTGCTGGAAAGGAGTAAATTGGTAGATTGTCTATCAACATGTCAATATCAGTAGTTATTTGGTGTATCAGATTTGCAAGTTTGAATTTTGCTGTAGGTATGGTTGTTTGTAGCTAATCTGAATTGGTTTTAATTAGTTCATTCCAGTCTCATTAGGCATCTTGGGGCAAAAAGTGGACCTTAACACTAAATCAAAACCAAAATTTATTTGAATTAATTGAATTGAAATTAATTAAAATCAGTGTTCTCTAACACTGCAGTTTTTAAACTGGATGCTGCAGCAATAATGAAAAAGTAATAAATTCATCTAAACAGTTTCACTCATCACAGTAAAGATATATAAGCATTAAATGTGTAATATTTTTATATCTTTTTTACTCTATATTAAATTCATTTTATGAGTAACTGTGCTTAAAATTTTTGTTACTCGAAAAGGATGCCTAGTTGAAAAAAATTTGAGTATTGCTGCTCTAAATCCATGTTTTTGTTAGTTGTTTAGAACTTTAGAAAAGTATATTTATTAAATATAAATGTTTAAACTCCATAGAAGAAAGTGCATAAAAGTAAATTGATTTTATAAGGTGTATGTTAGCTACATTATTAAAGAAATATTTTTTCATTATAATTTTTACATACTTTTCTTTGTTGTTTTTTGGTTTTTTTAACACTGTAAGCCTCCTCTATCTCAAATTTTGGCTCTTTACTCGAGATAAAAAATCAACAAAAGCATGCTGATAACTAGAAATACTTGTTTGTTTGAGTGCTCGTAAGTCAAGGCATCACTATATAGAAATAATGTCTAAAATATATAGTTTGAATTTTTTGTTTTATTTTTCTTGTTTAATGAGAATTGTGTTACTGTGATGTCTTGTGTATAGTTGAGTTCTTTATCACAAGACTGACTTTTTTCATTATGAGTTCTGTTATTGTATAGTTTTTACAGGTATACAGTATATTGTGAATTTATGTATGAGGGGTTGGTCAATATTGATATGTGTTATTTTTTTTCTTTTAGTTGAGTTTGATTTTTATATGTACAAGTATTAAGTTTTCCTGATATGGCAAAATTATCTCCTCATTACATAATCTGGTGTGTGAAGGAAATTTGTGCTAAATATTTAAAGTGAGATTATTTTCTGGGTTTCACCAGAGGTTGTAGTTCTATATTTGTTTTTATTTGTGATGTGTACAGTGTTTTGATTAAAGTTTTCATTTCTTGTATTTTTGTGTTTTTTTTATAGTTAATCCTAACAGATTTATTAAGAAGCTTAAACTGTAACAGCTACTCTTTACAGGTAACTAAGTTAGCAACGGCATTGTATTGTACCCGGAGAGTTATGAGTTCAGGGCTTGATCCATCCAAAGGCCATTGTGTTCCTTAGCAGCAACTGGGGCATATATATATATAGGTTCATTGTGACAGTGTTCTCACCCTTCTTCTCTCTCTGCTAGCCTTAGCTGCAGCAGTATACTGTTAGCTCCTAATTTAGAGGGTGAAATCCTAAAATTACAATTGGTCGGTCTTTTTGAAATTCTATTGGCCTATTTTACGGCTTCTGAATCCCAACAGTGTTCTGTGCTTGCACAGTATCTGGGAGTTCTACCTATGTTCTGCGCTTAATCATTAAAAAAAATTAATTGTAACCTTCTTAATGTATTAATTCATGTACTATTTTCTGACCAGATTTTCTCGTATCATGCTTAAACTCTATTTTATCTTCAGCTAGTTTAATCTATTTGTTACCTATTATGTTTTTTTTTTTGCCCAAACTCAAGCAATTTCTGTCCTTTCCCCCCCATACCCATATTTAACTTTTCTGTGTATGTCATGCCAACTCATATTCACAGTTTGATACATTACCACTAATAGTTACTCCAATACTAGAGGGCTTGGCCCAGGGAGTACTGTTGTGAAATCTTCCTGTGAGATCCTGTGTTCTTCAATTTCAAACAATACCCCTAGAGGTGGAAGACTAAGCCTAGGGATTGACTGATTGGTCCCTGCTTCCAAATTTGAAGGACCTACTTTGAGTTGAAAGCTGTTTTTTTCATCCTAACAGTACTCTTCAAAATGGAAGATGAAACCCTTTGCTTAAAATCAAATAGTTTCCAGCTCACAAGCTTGGTTCATACAAGTACAGGTGGAAGGCCAGGCCTGGGGTTTAACTGATTAGTCTCTGCTTCTAAATTATGAGGACCCATTTTGAGCTGAAAACTGTTCTTTCACCCTATCAGTATTTTTCAAAATGAAGATAAGATTATTTTCCTTAAGGTATCCGTCTACGTTGTAAATGTCATTTTTTTCAAAAAATCATAACTTTTTTTTATTTCTCTATTGTAAAATTTTAACTTTTAGGCTCCTAAATCTGTCTTTGTTTTGTCTCTACGGTATTATAAAGAAAAGTTACATCTGTTTACACAACAGTGACAGCTGTCAAAACAAAACGGAAGTAGCGACTTCGGAACAGGAAGTTGTGAATCTAAAGCTTTTTCAAGAGCATTTTTTGGACAAAACTCTTTAAATTTTCATGATGATTAGTTTAAACATTTTTCTAATATTTTTAATAATTAGCAACTGGGCAATTAGAAAGTTTTGAAGCAAGAAAGTGTGGGGAATTTTAAACATGTATTTTAATTTTTTAATAGTTAAAGTTGTGTTCATAAATTTCAAATGAGTTTTTCTCAGAATGGTGTTTTTAATAAAATGTTGAAACTTGAAATGCGATTTCTCAAAAAAATCTTAAAATATGTTGTTGAAAATTATTATGAATGCTTTTGATAGTATTTACTGGTGAATGGCCTAAAAGATTTAAATTTCAATAATTTTTAATGATGTTACACTCATAGATATATATAAAGGTAATGAAAATCCGTTAAAAATTCAATTTGTATGATTTTGAAGAACCAAAAGTTTTTACTAAATGTAAATTAAGAAAAGATTTTAGGTGATTCACTAGTCCAGTGTATAAGAAATGTGTTGCATAAAAAATATTGAAATAATTTAATTTATTAAAAAATTTGACCTTTAGAAAAAACCCGATTTTTTTACTAAATTTTCTTTATTTATTAGAAATTTTATAAAAACTTCACCAGGAATAAATTTTTTAAGTGCAATTCTCTATGATAATATAAAAAATAAATCTAAAAATGTAAAAACATGAACTAAATTCTACATTTAAAGGAAAAAGTTCTCTGAACATAGACGGATGCCTTAAATTGGGTAGCCTCTGGTTTACAAACTTGCTTATCAAAGTGCCACTGAACAATGGCATTGTTAATGAGAAGGGGCTGTAATATCCAAAGTTGTTTAAATTTCATATTTTTTTATTCTTAGCATTTTATAATTTAGATTTAACCCTTAACTGCCCTGTGTTGGCTTTTGGCAACATACACAATTTAATCTTCTAAAATACTCTAATACCTTAATATTGCCTATAAAATACATATTGAAGATGATATGAGGGTTACTCTGAAATTGTTGAGGTATGTGCAGACTAGAATTTACAAAATAAAAATAACGGTTTAATTTTAGAATACAAAGTATTTTAACACTGCAGACTTTTTTTACTGACTTACTTCAACTTGTTTAGCGTAGAATAAATTTTAAACAGAAGAGAAAATGGAGTTGATGTGAGAACATTTTTGTGCTTTGATTTTCTACGATTTTAAAGCAGGATTAAATCAAGAAGAATGCTTTCAACGGTTGCTATTGATATTTGGTGATGAATCTCCAGCTTGTTCTACTGTATTCAGAGGATTTAAAGAATTTGGCAGAGGAAAAGAAGTTGCCATTTTCTTCAGGATGAAGAACACACAGGAAGGCCACCGTCTACAATAATCCTGGATAATGTGTCTGCCATACGAAAAAAATTAATGGATGACCTATCTACTGTACTACTAATGTACTGTAATGCTGTACTTATCAAATTATACAGAAGGAATTTAATATTGGATCTGCAGCCATACACAAAATTATTAATGAAGAATTACATATGAAAAAAGTAGTTTGCCGTTGGGTTCCCCATAATATAACTGAGCACCAGAAAGGGGAGCGTGTCAGAATCAGTAAAGAAACTCTTAAATTGCTAAATGATGATGGCCATTTCTAAAATTGTAACAGGTGATGAAACGTACATACCGTTTTTTTTTTTTTTTTTTATGTTCCAACAAGTCAAGAAAGCAAAGTATGGGTCTTTGAAGATGATCCCATGCCGACAATGGTGAAAAGGCAACATGCACTGAAAAAAGTGATATATGTCGTTTTCTTCATAAGCAAGGGATTGGTTAAAGCCATCAAGTTGGAAGGACAGAAGACAGTAACAGCAAACTGGTATACCACTAAATGTCTTCCACAAATTCTACAAGAAGTGAATGTTAGGGGACTAAGGCTTCACATGATCACATACAGTCGGACATCTTCACATACAGTCGGATTAACAATTGAGTTCCTTAAACAAAAACAAATTAAAGTGATAGAACATCTGCCGTATTCACCAGATTGAGCTATGTGTGGCTTTTGGTTATTCTTTAAACTAAAAAAGAACTAACTTGGACGTCGTTTTCATTCAGAAGAAGATATTGATATGGCTATAAATGCACTTTTTTCATCTATTTTAAGAAATGAATAGCTTGAGGCATTTAATCTGTGGAAAATTCATTTACAAAAGCGCATTGATGCTGGAGGAGACTACTTTGAACACACCTAAAATTTTGTAAGTATAACTTTAAAAACTTAGTTGTATCTCAAAAATTTCAGAGTGACCCTCATATTAAAGAAATTTTCAGTATGTAGATGACAACTCTACTGATTTTATGAATATAGATGGATTTATTCATTCATTTGTTTGTTACACATGCTTTTTTGTTTTTTTTAGAAGCTCGGGCATTTAAGAATTAAAATATTCATTAATGCATATATTGAGCACAAATGACTTGGGCATTAGGATTATAATTGTTTGTCTCCTTAATGTTATATTTTTTGTTGAATAACATTTCAGATAAATTCATAGTCTTAGTCATTGAATCAACTTTTATTTAAAATGCTTAGTACAATCTAGCAGATGGAAAAACAATCGTATTTAAGATATACATCTTGAAATACAAGCTTTTTTGACATTGAATGTTAATTTTATTAAACAACAGAAGACATTTTTCGTATCCATTATGATTTGCATATCATAAATATTGCATTCTGTTGCATAATGTGGGCTTGATTTTGAAGTAACCAATTTTTTATAGAGTCAATATTTTCTTCCTGAACACAAATAGAACATTGAAATCCAGCTCCATGGAAGTTTATGTGAGTGATTGACTTGCAGGCATTAACATTTAAAAGGCAAATCAATAAAGCTAAGTTTGCAGGTATATCTCATTGTATATCCAAGAATATTCAGGTATGATATTATTCATTACAAAACAGATCTAAATTTGATTTTAAATATTTTCTACCCATATCTTTGAACATTAAACATAAATATTCACAATTACAGTAGTCATAAATATATTCTTACACATATCACTGAAAATTAACTTTAAGGGTTCTAAACTACACCGTTTTTTAACTTTGAAAGATACAAATAAAAAATATACAAGAAGATATAAGAGATTACAGTCGAAAAAACTCTCTCCGATAAATTTTTCTGAAAACTATCACATTAACAAAAATAATTGCAGATTTTTCACAAAATAGATATAAGCTCATATAAATATATTGTATAATGAAAGAAAAATATTTACAAATATTTTGAATATCAGGCATTTGTTTTATTCTATGTATGTGATATTTACATTTAATACTGATAAACATTTCATAATTAGGAATAAATTTACCACAAAATCTAAAAGTTAAGATATATATTGTTAGCATACAAACATTTCTAAGAGAACTAACTTGTGAAAAATGTTCTATCTACCTTGATTACAACTATTTTAATTTACATCTGTATAGAAAGTAGTCTACATTTTTTTAAAGCTAATAAAGTTGTGGAATGTATGACAATGTATATGAAAAGTTGTAGCTTGATAATTTTTTCTTTGAACAGAAAGTTGTTTTTAAGGTATGTTTTCACTCCAAGAATCGTGATTTGGATTTATATATTTATAAATATAGAAAAAGTCCCATTTAGTCCCAGTCAACCTGTTATTAGAAATTCTGATAGTATTCTTTTTATGGGTATAATTTTATTGTCATAAATTTTTTTCGTATTACTCGATTTATAATATGCACATTGAAAATATTTATTTTTAGGAGTGAAAACTCTGAAATAGTGTGGATAGAGCAAATTATAAAATTTAATTTGACAGACTAGCAAACGTAGATTAAAAGAAATTAATTTATATTTGCTAACTATTAGATGTTAAATGGAATTTTTTGAATAGTTTGTCTAAGAAAGCCACTGTAAAATGTTACTTTTGCTGCGTGATAACTTAAAACTGACAATTATAAAACATGAATAGTAGCATCTGTACTAATGCATTATAATATAATATGAATTATAAAATAAATTCAAGAAAATTTATACTTATGTGGGAAAATTATTTTGTAGACTAGCATAACTATAAGAATGTCTAAATATCATTCTTAAAACAATATAAAAAAATTCCAAAATACTAGAGGATTAAAAATATAAATTCAATGATTTCTATTTTTCAACTTCAAAATTTTAATAATCACACTTTTTTATAAACTTTTGAAGATATTTCTATGCTTCACTTAAGTTTTAGGCAAAATGTTTATTGTCTGAGTTATGTGCATTTATTACTTAAAGTATTTATGATCTGCTTTCTTTTAAAATTTATTTCCACCAATAGAATGTTGCTTAACTAATTTACTATATGTTTCTTCTGCACTTATATGTTATTGTAAATTTAAGTGGTAAATTTCTTTTGATAAGCTATTTCATATGTGATAAAGGATTTCTTAAATCAATTGTATGTTTCTATGGTGGATAAAATACCTAATGTTCTTTTGCACAGTTTTCCTCTCAAAGAACTTTTCTTTTAAATTAAAACACCTGTTTGATTAGGAGTTTTATGAACAATACTAGTTGAAAAGCCAGTAAAAACAAGCTAAAATATTTATGAAATAGTTAAAAAGTAATGGATAAAAGAAATAATTAAGAATTTGTGAATCTTTAGCTCGTATAAGTTGAAAAAAAAAATTATTTCTGGTTTCTTAAATTTAAAAAATTTGTTGCTAAAAGTATTTCTGATCTTGAAATTTTGATATTCATTGGATAGATTCCCATGAGTTTTATCTTGTAGTTTTAAAACAAGTGCACTAAAAGTATGACATCATGGAACTCAGGAGTACACTATTGACTGATTCTACCTACTGAGCAGTAATGGTGATAACAAATTACCATTCATCATCAGTTTGTTCGTTCATCAGTTTTATCAAAATATAAAAACCCTACTGATTGGGCAAGACAAATTGTTGCCAGAAACAAAACATTTGGATTAGCTTCCTCTTACCTTTCTTTTATACTCATAAGACTATTTTCATCAGTCATGTTTTCATTCTGACTCCTCTTACAAAACACATGAATGTTAATACAGTGAAACTTCTCTGAGCAGCCACCATTTTAAATAGCCAATTTTTCGACTCATAGACCTAATGGTAAAATAACCTGTATCAGCGGCCACCTGACCCCTCTAAACGGCCACCAAGTGGGATTGCCCCTTTCATTTTTAGGGAAATTCTACTCACTCCATGCTTTAATTTTGAGTGAAAAAACTCAAGGTCAGGTTTATGGTCAGATATAAGACAAAGGAATAACTTGAGAAGTCCATTCCTGCACCTCCCTTTCTAAGAAAGATTAAATCTGTTATCTCTTTTGTATTCTCCCCACACCCTTCAGATAGGGAATCCCTATTGCACCATCCACAGAAACTGAGGGAGGAACTGGACAATCAAGCGTTGAAGGTGTTCTAGGGCCTTTGTTTGGAATTCGAATCCGTAAAGTTAAGGAAGAATTGCACCTCTGTCAACAAAAATGTCATTCACACCAGTTTCATATCATTAGTTGGTCAGTGACCTGAGTTGCAACGATGTCGAAATGCATTTTTCTTAATTTCGAGCAGAGCATTGAAGTTCTGCGTGAATATGAGAATGGCAAATCAGTAAGAAAGTTAGCTGAATTATTTAGCTGCTAAAGAACGGAAATCAACAAAGTCATTAAAGAAAAGAATTTGATTTTGAAGGAGTACGAAGACTACAGAACATACAGAAACAAATTGTAGCCTTTTAAAAAAAAACTGAAGGAGCATGAAATAAAGTACTATTTTCTCTTTAGATAAGTTTTAAATTTCATTTAAATAAGGAATATATGTCAGACTTGTTTATATTATGCATTATGGTAATTATCTTATCATAGTAAATAAACCCCTTCAGAGTGGCCAAATATTCTTGGTACGGAGGGGTGGCTGCTTAGAGAGGTTTCACTGTACATAATCTTAGCTACTCTGTACACTATCTTAGCTATATGAATACATTATTTTATGAATTGAAATAACAGTATCAGAAATTGAATAGTAACTGAAAATAACTCAAAAGTTGTTAAAAAACTATAATTTTTCTATAATAGTTAGAGCTTGTTCACATATAATAGAGTTTGTTCATATACAGGCACACTTACACAGAGATAATTCCTTAAATGGTATTTTCAGATTCACGGAAGTTCATAACATTAAGATAATTTAAAATCAAATGTTAAACTTTTCAACGATCTTTCCCTGTATTACATGTATAAAAAAGTAAAAACTGCAATCAATTTGACATTAAATAAATTCAGTGAATAAAAAACTACTTTGAAAAAAGAATTTCATAAAGCTTTACACAGTGTCACAACAGAACCCCTGTACAAAATTTCATGCGTGTATTTACTGTTTATTTGCAGTCAAGTTTACATCCACACTAAGTGTTTTATGTACTAGATTAAGTAAAATACCTAATAAAATAATTTTACTATCTTGGCAAAACTTAATAAGAAAAGACATGAAAATATGCCCTTTGAAGAAATATATATAAGATTAAGTAAAATGCAGAAAATGCATTTTTATTGCCATTAATATAATAAATCATGTCAAATGTAGCAAACTGTGCTTTTCGTCTTCTACTGCTAAGTTTATTTAGTGAGATCATGTAAAACATGTAGTTCTAACACAGCATATATATTTATATATTTAATATTTTTATGGAACACTTATTTGGCTTTTTGAAAATACTGATACTACAATACATTTGAATTACATGCACAGAAATGGACAAAAGAAATATATACAAACCAGTGGTGTGCGATACGTGTTCATGCAGGGTGTGCAGAGAGCAACAACAACAATAATAATAAAACTATAAAAATGCACATTAAACACTTCCTTAACGTTTATTATTCATTTGTATGCAAAATCCATATGTCTATCCGTATTACTAATAAAATAACGAAAAGCTTCCACGAAAAACTTACATTTTCAGCAAATGTAGCACCACACGGTGCCCGCCGATGCGGTGCCTCATCAGGATGCTCATTGGTGCCGACAAACCGAAAGTCTAGTCCACATGCAGAGGATTTCACTGCACACTGGCTCAATAGAACAAACAGTTTCTCGTTCGGTCAGTGGATTAAATTATATTTATTAATTGTTTTTAACATTTGGAAATCTTATATTCTGCGAAAATCATCTTCACAATTTTTAAAAACAAAACCAGGGATATGGTGTTACAGATATAACTTACATACTGTCTGTAAAACACAAGGAATGGTAAAATTTGGACTGTTCTGTTAAAATTCGTTTCTTTAAAACAAAACAAAATTGTGTTTCAGCAAATTATTTCTATAAATATAATACATCACCGAAATTACTTTAACACACTAAAACATTTCCCTTTATATTGATGAAATGCTTCTTTTATATTTCCATGAAAACAAAATCTTACAATATATAAATTTAAACATTAACCGTCTGCAAAATCGTATGGCCAGTTAATCAGTTAAAAAACCAAAAGCGCTTCGGCACGTAAGTCCCCGCTCTAATACAACGCTTAATAAACCGTACCTTCGGATGATTCTGAATGCCAAGTGCAGGACAAATAGCTGCACTTGCCTCAGTGCCATAGTATGCTGTTCTTCTCCAGTAGCCCATACATATAAAGCGTGATATTCTATTAGTGCGCAGTGCGTACACATGAAAATTTCTTATGTTTGTTTGCTTTTGAACGCTCTACGGGGTGCAGCACCTAGTACCGCACGCACTGCGAGATCACAAGCAAGAAAATCAACATAATATTTGAATATATTATCAATAATATTTATTATATACCATATAAAGATAGGTAGACATAAGTGCAGAAAATTATTGTCTCTCATAATTTTGCCAGGGTGTGCACTGCACACCCTGCACATATGGACCGCACGCCACTGATACGAACATTTGACTGACTAATATTTCATGACAACTGAGACAAAAGCATTAAAACACTGTTGATAGACATATCACAGTCCAAAAGCTACAATTATAATATAGAAGGTGTTAGTTGTGCATGCATATAAATGCAGTGATACCAAATACTATATATTTATACACTATCACAAAAAATAAAACTTCTAATACAGTAACTATATATGTACTAATAACAGCACTTATGACAATTTCAAAACAAATATTTTTCATATAAAATATCTAACACATACATACAAGTATATATTAGAAAAACATTTTTCTTTTTTGAGAAATGCCTAAAATAGTTTCATAACATTTTGCTTAGAAATATGAAAGCTTTTTCATAAATACCAGTTACATAATTAAAATTATAACTAATAGAGGCAAACTGTAGAAAGAGCTTATTTTAAATGCACATACATGAAGTTAAATATTTAAAATGTAATGGAGTTACAGTGTTAAATTTATTTTAAGGTATATGAAGTATTTTTCTCACAAATATAATTTTTTAAACAAGTCATTCAATTATAAACATGGTTTCTGCGCACCTGGAAAGTCATGGAAAATCATGGATTTAGACAATGGATTAATTTTGTCATGGAAAGTCTTCATTTTTCAAACAGAATGATAAAAAGTAAAATTTGTTCACCAAGGAAACTCAAAGCAAGAAAGCTTAATGGGTGGGTAAATGTATATTATTCTGTTTTTTTTCTTAAATTGTAGGTTAAAAACCAATTTTATTAATATAATAATAATTTTTTAATAAAAATTAGTTAAGATTTTTGCACAAAATATAAGTTTATCTCTAGGGATATTGTATATAAACATTACAGGGTTACATTTGGCTATTATTCATAGTCACCTGGATAATACCAAAGTACCCTGAATTCAAATTGGAAACATTTTGATTGAAAAATGGCTATATGATTAAACTTAGGTATGTAGATACAACAATTTATTTTTATGTATGTGAGTTTATTAACATTTATAAAGTAAGTTTATAGTTTTTTATGATAAAATTCCTGTAATTTCTCTAAAAGCATATATTTTATTTGTATGTACATCAGAAGTTTTATTCATATATACTTTAACAAAAGCTTTTTAAAGTCATGGAAAATGATCTGCTAAATCAGGGAAAGTCATGAAAAGTCATGGATTTGAAAAATTTTATTTTGGCAGATACCCTGTATAAAATAAAATAGACTGATGTGGTAGACAGAAAATATTTTAATAGTATATTTCTATCAGAAAAATAAATAATAATTTGAAATATCAAATGTTTGTACTTAGTGATGATTTCTAGTATATCTTCTTTATGTTCTGAGAATTTCCTAATTTTTACAAAATATAGGGTTTGGAATTTCTAATGAATAACCCGGTGAATTTGCGTTTCTGAGATGTATTATAATTATTTGCATGTCTATAACTCAAAATTTCAGTAGTCTCAAAGGACAAAGGTTTGATAATTTTTTTAATTTTATTGCTTAAAATTGGTTTAAGAGGAGACAAACCACTGATAATTGTATAAATCAATTTTTTAAAAAATTTTACTTCTGAACATAAGCTTGAAATTTACAATATTGTATTTTGGGCTGGTAAATGTCTGAATATTGCAATTTATAGTTTAAGTCTTCTCCAGATTCAAAAGTGGATTACATTAAAGTTACTATCAAGCATATATAGTTGCCTATGCTTGCATACACTAAATGAATATTAAAAATTATATATTTTTTTTCTAGAAAGCATATCAGACCTACAGGCAAAGATGATTATAGTTGGATTTTATAGTTGGTTCCCATCCAAACCTTTAGCCAAGACAAAAGCAGATTTCAACATTTTTTTTTCTTTCTTATATTTTCCTGAGAAACTCTCTATATGTCTTCATAATATATACTGTAAATTATGCATCTTACACTTGAGCTCTTCTTAATAAAGATGTCTCTATCAATGTTATCCCCTGTAATACTAGACTCAAGACGAGTTGGTGTTACATGGACACCTGCATTGTTTTATGGCACTAAGGAGCGAAGATGGACACATCGTTTGAGGGTAGACAAGCCCTACTCCAGCAAGGTGAAGAGTTTACCAGGAGCAGGAAGGATGCCACTTGCACCATCTGCAGAGGAGGACATTTTTCCCATGGAGGCAAAAGCCTGCCCAAGAGGGGGGGGGGAGATTTCACCCCACGAACAGCAGTGGAGGAGATGCCCGCTTGGAATGACAGAGAAAGGACATTTTTGTTGAAAGAGAGCTGAGACCGTGAGAGGTGCTTTCCACTCAGCACTATTTGGTCATTTTCAGTCTTATTTCATCCATGCTTGTGGTTAACGATGTTTAGTGTACATATGTTTAATAAACCTTGTAAATAATAAATGTATAGTCTAGGACTTTATCGCTGCAATAATTAATTGTTGGCAAGATAAGCTATCTGCAAACCCATGATGCCTGCTCCAGTAACAATAGGTGAGCAGGTACAGAAACAAGGCGTGCGATCATTGGTAAAGACAGCCAAAGATGCACACTTTTTGTAACATCCCCTATGAGCAGTGGTAGCTCATTTGGGAAAGGCATTGATCTCATATCCAGAGGGTAGTGTGTGTAAAGTCTGGAGCCAGCCAAAGACTGTAAATTATGCATCTTACACTTGATCTCTTTTTAATGAAAGATTCTTTGTCTCTATCATTCTTACCATATATCTCCTATGAGCAGTGGTAGCTCATTTGGGAAAGGCAATGATCTCACAGCCAGAGGGTAGTGGGTGTAAAGTCTGGATCCAGCCAAAGACTGTAAATTATGCATCTTACACTTGAGCACTTCCTAATAAAAGATTCTTTGTCTCTATCAATCTTACCAGATATACCCTATGAGCAGTGGTCGCTCATTTGGGAAAGCCATTGATCTCATATCCAGAGGGTAGTGGGTGTAAAGTCTGGATCCAGCCAAAGACTGTAAATTATGCATCTTACACTTGAGCACTTCCTAATAAAAGATTTTTTGTCTCTATCAATGTTACCAGATATCGCCTATGAGGAGTGGTAGCTCATTTGGGAAAGGCATTGATCTCATATCCAGAGGGTAGTGGATGTAAAGTCTGGAGCCAGCCAAAGACTGTAAATTATGCATCTTACACTTGAGCACTTCCTAATAAAAGATTCTTTGTCTCTATCAATCTTACCAGATATACCCTATGAGGAGTGGTAGCTCATTTGGGAAAGGCATTGATCTCATATCCAGAGGGTAGTGGGTGTAAAGTCTGGATCCAGCCAAAGACTGTAAATTATGCATCTTACACTTGAGCACTTCCTAATAAAAGATTCTTTGTCTCTATCAATCTTACCAGATATTCCCTATGAGCAGTGATCACTCATTTGGGAAAGTCATTGATCTCATATCCAGAGGGTAGTGGATGTAAAGTTTGGAGCCAACCAAAGACTGTAAGTTATGCATCTTACACTTGAGCTCTTAATAAAAGATTCTTTGTCTCTATCAATCTTACCAGATATTCCCTATGAGCAGTGGTAGCTCATTTGGGAAAGGCAATGATCTCACAGCCAGAGGGTAGTGGGTGTAAAGGCTAGAGCCAGCCAAAGACTGTTGTGTTCACTAATGGCAGTAAGGGCATGCAAGAAAGGTTTATGGTTGCAATGTCCTCCAAGTTCAAATAATACCCCTTGGAGTTAGTAGACCAAGCCTGGGGATCTGTACTAAATATATCTCAGGTTGAAAAATATATACCCAGTTAAAGCTGTAAATTTTGAAAACTGTACTACTTGCACTTTTTGTCTGTACTCTTATATAACCTAATAAAATATATCATTTTGAGATTCATTCTAGAGTTGAATATTTTATTTTCATTTTGTTTCATTTGGAGTGCTACAGACTGCTGTTTTGCTACACAGATGCTAATAAGATTGGGACTTTCTGATTCTGAATAGCTCTAATATGGAAGAACATTGTTGTACCTCTTTGACCATTGTTTGGCTGGATCTTTTGCTGTTAACACTTCAAACACTGTTAATGGCACTGGTTATTGAACAGCCTGCTTAGAGACTATATTCTACCAGGATATATGAGGAATAATTTACACTCAAGAGCTAAAACATTATGACCACCCCTACATTTTGCAATGAACTCGCCTGGATGACGTGGAAGGCATGTGATCAGGTAGAAGTGATATTTAACTGCTGCTGGAGAGTCTGAAGAATCATTCTTTCACTTACTTCTGTGTGTGCTGGGAAAGGCTGCAGATCTAAGCAATTTTGATAGAGGGCAGATTGTAATGGCTCAAAGGCTCAGAACAAGTATTTCCAAAACTGCAAGACTCATGGGTTGTTCACAATCTGCAGTTGTTAGTACTTATGCAAAGTGGATGAATGACGGTGAAATCAGCAGTAGATCATATGGTGTTGGACATCCACACACTATCAAAGAAAAAGGTCAGAGACTGTCTCGCATGGTGAAGCAACACCGGAGCCTAACAGTGGCTCAGCTGATAACCCAAATACAATGCAGGGCCAAGTAGAATAGTATCGGAGCACACTTTTCAGCAGACACTGTTGGATATGGGGTTATGCAGCAAATGTCCCACTCGTGTGCCGTTGCTGACCAAGCATCATCGTTGGAGTGGTTCCAGAAACATGATGCTGAAGTCCAGTTAATTTCCTAGCTGCCTAACTGACCGGATTTCAATCTGATAGAACACATTTGGGATATTATGGGACAGCAGCTCAGAGTTCAAAGACCACCAATTTGCAATATCTTGGATTTGCGTAACCGTTGCTTAAACATGTGGTACAATCTGTCTCTGGCCATCTATCAAGGACTTGTGTCATCCATGCCAAGGTGGGTTGCGCACCAAAGGTGGGCAAACTCGTTATTGACAGGTGGCATTAATGTTTTGGCTCTTGAGTGCATTATTTTTTCTAAATTCATCTAGAATGCTACATCTCATCACCAGTATTAAAACTGAGATAAAAGATTAAATGTTAAAAATAGTTTTGGCAGTAAGAATGCAATAAATCTAAATGGTAAGTAATGTGTTTATATTTTTTTTTCAATGTGAAATTTTGATTGCATTGTCTTTTCTACTAAAACTGCATGTTAAAAAAACAACTTTTATCTCTTGAATATGTTATAAAAATATCTTAAAAAATTTGAAAATATTTATCAATTTTTTTTTTTTGTATTTCAATATTTATACAAAACACACTAAATGAATAATAATTTTGCTTTTGAGATCCAATTACAGATATATTCATCAATGTGTATTATCCTGTGGTCAGTCTCTCCTTAAAAATTTCTTCTAAAAATGTTTGACAATTTTATTGAAATATAAAACGTATGAAGAGTTTTTGTTAAACATTTTAAAGCAAGTAAAAAGTTTGTACTATACATATTGTATGCTTGAAACCAGATCACTTAAAAGTTTTTTATTATTAAATTTACAAAAAACAATAATGACTGAAAAATATTTGTTTTATACATCAGTAGCAATTAATAAAATATAATAACATTCAGACTTATAATTGTGTAGGTATAAAAAATAACTAAATTATAAATGCTTCAATGCAATAACTATAATATTTAAAATATTAACATTTCATCCAGTAAATATTGTTCTAATAAACTTTATATACATCTAGTTAATAAATATCCACATAAAATTGAATATTTCCTTATTGCACTTACATATAAGGCTAATTTAAAATACTTTGATGTTTTTTAGAACAATCAGAAATATACACACCATGGATTTCTATACTCATAATACAAATGATAGTAATATGTTGCATGCATAGAATCATATGATGATTTTCTGGATTTTTGCTTTAATTACAAAAAATAGAATAGAAAAGTTAGATACATACACACACATATATGCTGAAATAATAAATATAATGCAAACAAAATATATAATGAAATGAGATCAAATATGTGGTTAGTAAATATTAAAAACTGCTAAAATTAAAAATATGAATACTTAAAATACTGTTTGAACCATATTTGAGATTATCTTTTCCACAAAGAGGCGTTCTTTCAGATTAAAAATACAAGATTTAAGTATTTTCTTCTATTTTCTTGAAAAAAAAAATTACTGTAATTTCACATGTATAGTCTACATCAGTGGTGCGCAAACTTTTTTCGACTGTGACCCCTTTTGTAGAGAGAAAATTTTTGGCGACCCCTAGAGATAAATGTTCACAAATACGATGTATATTTCAAGCATTTCTTTCGTTTCATTGAATAAAAACTTCATCATATTTGACTCATATTAATTTTATTTATAATTTTAAGAAAATACTTTTTGTATAACACAAAAATCAGTAAATTGCCCATTAATGAGATGTATGTGGCTGCAAGTTTCTAATTATCTCATCGATGTTTGGATGTATGCTGCTAATTGCAATTCGTATATCATCTTCAGGGTTTAAACGTGAGCGGTATTTAGTTTTTATTGAATCTAGTTTGCTAAATCCAGTTTCACATAAATACGTTGATGCAAATTGTATTAACACTCTGATGGCATTGTTGCATAAAACGGGATATTGTTTTTCCCCGGATATCCAAAATTTTTGGCAAGGCTGAGTCTTAAATTGATTTCGAAGAGTATAATCACTAATTAGATCTATCAATTGCTCTTTTTCATTAATTTGAAGAGTTGAACTGCATATGTCGAAGAAAAATGGATCTCAAATCCAACCAAGATCGTTTTCAGGAAAATCCTCGAATCTTGAAAAATTTTTCTTTAACTTTTCAGTGATGGCACTTCACTCTTTATATGTACACTGTATGGTATGCAGCATGCATGGAAAATGCATTAAATAAAAATTTGCCGACCCCTAGTTTGTGCACCACTGGTCTACACCATCATATAGTCCGCAGGTGCACTTTTCTATTAAAAAAATTTCATAAATTATCAAATAGTCTGCACCACTAGATAATTCACAGACTATACGTGCAAAAATATATATTTTAGTATGACAATATTAAATCATTTTAAGAATAAAAACCTAAGTACAGTAGAGTGCCAAAAAATCTGGATTAGATTCAATTCCACCTATAAAATTTGAAATAATTTTTTCTGCCTCGGAGACGAATTTTAACGGAAGAATCAGAGTGGACTACATCACTCTGTTCGAGAACCAAGCTATGTAAATTGTCTTCTAATGCAGGCCATTGTATTTTTCCAAGATGATTAAATTGCTTTGTCTCATATTTTTAATGTTTCCTTTTGCTTATTTCTTACTGCTTTCTTGTTGACCTTCTGAATTACTTTCAGCTTGAAATCAGCAGTAAAACTGCAACGATGTTTTAACACTAAACATACCATATAATGGGTCAAATGACCTATAAGGTTTATGCAAAAAATGCAATGGGAAATGAATTAAAAATTTTTATTCTTTGTGTTTGCAATACATAAAAATTGACAATATACAAATTTGTTTAGTTATAATAAAGTTTATTTGTCTATTTCCTTCCAATTTTTATATTTCTTACATTTATAATCAGAAAAAGTAAAGTCCGGTCATATGACCGGCTCTGGTAGAAATAGGTATGTATTAAGTGTTGGTATGTTTAGTGTTAAAGACATAATGAATGACCAATAGTACCGCAAATCAAAACTGTTACAAGTGGTCCTCGTGGTGAAATGACCTTCGACCCTCAAGCTTCGATCTTGAACCCATCCACTTGGTGTTGTCAATCGGAGCTGTAAATAGTGACTACTGATGTACTCCAGGACACAATTTAAGATTGCTCTACTTGCTACTACTGATTCATTCTGCTTTATGGGTTGTATTTTTTTTATGGTATGATGTTTTCTTGGCATCTCGTGAGTTTTGCCTTAGTTTATATTTGATCATTGGTCATTCGCGCAATGTACTTTTTTTCTCCCCTTCTTCTAATTTTGAGGATTTGAGCAATGAACAACTATAGATAGTCTGCACCAGCAGATAGTTTGCGTCCCCAAAGCAGAATGTGCCAAAAAGTGCGACGCACGTCACAGAACAACTGGCTCCGCTGCAGAACAATTGTAGCTTAGAAAAACTTTTCCTTAATATATATATATATATATATATATACATATATCGATGGTTTTCTGTAAGTAGGAAAGAATCGCGGAAGGGGGGGTGTACAAGTTGAAGTGGCAGTTCCAAGCTTTATAAGAACTGTGAGGAAAAATAAATTTATGACAAAATATTTTTAAAGGAAACTACAAATTTAAAAGTACTAAGGTTTACTTGGAATTTTCGGTGTCTTGCCAAATTTGCAGGCAATAACCATTTGGGAGAGTTGTCATTTCTTTGTCTTCCCTACACCCTACCAGTGTGATAGATAGCTCACGATCCGCCAATTAAGTAAGGTCAAGGTTTTGTATAAGTAAGATTAGTTTCTTACTTATACAAACCCTTGATGAAGACAACTTATTCCTCCAAAATTATATAATGAACATAAATCTACTCTGCAAGGACACTAAGTGTAGCAATGAGATCCACAGTTTTGGCACATCTTGGATATAATAAAATAAGTCTCAACAACTGAGTTGTTAAGATAAATAACCCTTGATATAACGTATACACAGGCTGTACAATGCAACTCGTTTTATTGTCAAGAAACCACTCATTGCAACAATAATTTTTTATGGGCTAAAAATGTTGGTACCTGTATTAATAACAACTACAAAAAACAGAAAAGTTGATGGATGGTGCATGTCTAAAGGTCCCTCCACACTATGGTCCACTGCAAGCCATCACCTCCATCTGGATGGGGTATGGTTTAACTTGGTCGATGGTAGCAGAATATAAAATAGCCTTGGCAGACAATGTCTTCAGAGGCGGTTTTTTTCCAAAGATTAAAGGCAGCTAGATGCATGATTAAAGGGTGCAGTAGACTCTACGGATGAATCCATGTGTTTGGCTCATTTAGTGACCCAGCATGTGGATGCAAGCCATGAACCATCTTTCGAGGTCACCATCAGGAAATGGTGAACAATTGGCCATAGTGTGGAGGCTACATAATATTTCAGAGTATCACATGACTAACACCTGCTTGTTTCCCAGTGTCTACCCTCTACTCAGGCATCTTGAAGCAGTGTTATGTGATCAAGTTTTAGGTTTGTTTGCAAAGTTTTGTATCAGATACTTTTAGCATGATTTTAACATTCATTACAATAAATAAATCAATGAATTCACCTTTCGGTAGGCCTTGGAGGGTTCCCCCCAAATCAGGACACTGTGACCAAAAGTCTATTGTACCCAAACCCAAGGAAACACAACCTCAAGAGCACCTAAGAAAAGAGGCAAGTGATTGAAGCAAACCACAGTTCACAGGCTCAAGAAGATGCTCAAACCTAAGAGCCGAGAAAAACTCGTAATCACATTCATCATTAAGACAATGATTCACAAATAAGCAATATCAAGGATTTCAGAATTAGCCAAAACGAAATGTCTATTTCTAAAGAATGGTATTTTATTCCACCACAGTCATGCAAGGCTACATATTGCTGGTTACATATTGGGCATTTTATGGAAGAGCAACATGGAGATCATACCAAACCTTTCAAATGATCTGTGCATTTTCTGGCTGTTTCCTCATCTCAAGAAACTACTAACAAACTGCTATTTCTGAAGCAACAAAGTATGTAAGAGCTATGCAGGCAGTTTTGGAACAGCTTTTAAAAAACAAACTGCACAAATCGATAGAATGTTAGGATAAATACATTGGGTATGGCATTTACTTCAAAAAAAGACTATATAAATAATGGAGATTAAAGGCAATCTAATTTTTGTATGAATATAGTCTGATTATTTATAGAACTGTACTTATATATCTGTGTGCATGGAGTGTATGTATAAGAGATGTATATTGAGTCTTTTAAGGTATATTTCCCATATCTTTTGGCCGAACGATGGCCGAATGGTTAGGGCACTGACCTTCGGAACCGGAGTTCGTGGGTTCGAGTCCCACTGAGGCATGGATGTTCGTAGCCGTTCGGAATCGGCTTTAAACAGTAGGTCCCGGTCTCATTAGCCCTCGTGTAGCAAAAAGTAGACCGTAGTGCTCCCAACCAACCAACCAACCCATATCTTTTGTACTTTATGACTAATTTTAACCATACATATTCTAAAATTTCTCTGATTATATTTATTTTTTAAATACAGTTGAAATTAAAAGTTAAATTTTCTAAATGATGGCAATCTGTTCCTTTTTGCTATACCTTTACAGTTTACAGAAAACAATCTTCTTTTATTAACTGGATATAAACTTTCAGCAACATTAGTGATTTAGCATAATAATCACAACACACACACATTTACATTTAAACCTTTGTAACGACACATACACATTCACGTAATACATAACCAAATTATTTCTGTATGGAATGACTTAGTTTATAAAATAATGTATTAAGCACATGACATCTCCAGAAACATAATTTTGGATTAGAGTTAGTACTTTATACAATTCATTGTTTGCTTTACAAATAAATTTGTCATAGCTTGTTTTATGCTGTAACCAATACCGATCTTAGACTGTTGACCATCCATGAGCAAATTACAATTGACTGTTCTTTTCTACAAGCAATATGCTCAGCCTTTTCTGTGCTGTGCTTTATCTTGCTAGGATTGGCCATGGCAGTATCTCAAAATTATACATTAATAAAGAGTAAGTACCCACCTGTAATATTCCATCTACACAAATAATATTGAGACAGAAAAGTGAAACTGATTTCAATCAACATTATAATTGAATTTGTATTTCTTAAAAGTTAATTATTAATTGTTAAGAATAGTGAAACTGATTTCAATCAATTTCAACATTTTAATTGAATTTGTATTTCTTAAAAGTTAATTATTAATTGTTAAGAAAAGTGAAACTGATTTCAATCAATTTCAACATTTTAATTGAATTTGTATTTCTTAAAAGTTAATTATTAATTGCTAAGAAAAGTGAAACTGATTTCAATCAATTTCCACATTTTAATTGAATTTGTATTTCTTAAAAGTTAATTATTAATTGTTAAGAAAAGTGAAACTGATTTCAATCAATTTCAACATTTTAATTGAATTTGTATTTCTTAAAAGTTAATTATTAATTGTTAAGAAAAGTGAAACTGATTTCAATCAATTTCAACATTTTAATTGAATTTGTATTTCTTAAAAGTTAATTATTAATTGTTAAGAATAGTCAAACTGATTTCAATCAATTTCAACATTTGAATTGAATTTGTATTTCTTAAAAGTTAATTATTAATTGTTAAGAAAAGTGAAACTGATCTCGATCAATTTCAACATTTTAATTGAATTTGTATTTCTTAAAAGTTAATTATTAATTGTTAAGAAAAGTGAAACTGATTTCAGTCAATTTCAACATTTTAGTTGAATTTATATTTCTTAAAAGTTAATTAATTGTTAAGAAAAGTGAAACTGATTTCAATCAATTTCAACGTTTTAATTGAACTTGTATTTCTTAAAAGTTAATTATTAATTGTTAAGAAAAGTGAAACTGATTTCAATCAATTTCAACATTTTAATTGAATTTGTATTTCTTAAAAGTTAGTTATTAACTGTTAAGAAAAGTGAAACTGATTTCAATCAATTACAACATTTAATTGAATTTGTATTTCTTAAAAGTTAATTATTAATTGTTAAGAAAAGTGAAACTGATTTCAATCAATTTCAACATTTTAATTGAATTTGTATTTCTTAAAAGTTAATTATTAATTGTTAAGAAAAATGAAACTGATTTCAATCAATTTCAACATTTTAGTTGAATTTATATTTCTTAAAAGTTAATTAATTGTTAAGAAAAGTGAAACTGATTTCAATCAATTTCAACATTTTAATTGAATTTGTATTTCTTAAAAGTTAATTATTAATTGTTAAGAAAAGTGAAACTGATTTCAATCAATTTCAACATTTTAATTGAATTTGTATTTCTTAAAAGTTAATTATTAATTGTTAAGAAAAGTGAAACTGATTTCAATCAATTTCAACATTTTAATTTAATTTGTATTTCTAAAAATAATTATTAATTGTTAAAAGTGAAACTGATTTCAATCAATTTCAACATTTGAATTGAATTTGTATTTCTTAAAAGTTAATTATTAATTGTTAAGAAAAGTGAAACTGATTTCAATCAATTTCAATATTTGAATTGAATCTGTATTTCTTAAAAGTTAATTATTATTTGTTAAGAAAAGTGAAACTGATTTCAGTCAATTTCAACATTTTAATTGGATTTGTATTTCTTAAAAGTTAATTATTAATTGTTAATAAAAAAGAAGATATATACATCTAAAATTCAAACAGTTTTCTACTTGCATTTTAATAATTTATGAGATATATTTTTTTAATTCTAGAAAAAGAGGATTGATAATTAATATTCCTTAAAAAAAAAGGTTTTACGAAAAAAATCATGCAACCATGCAAATAACAACACATTACATCTGAGATCACATTACTTCTTTTTTATAAAATTTTTCAAAATTTTTAGTTTCATGCATCATAATTTTTATTTAAATTATTTTTTCATCAAAATTTTGCAGTTTTTTAAAACAGTATTGCTTTTATTACATGGTACAGTCTGTATCGGTTATATGGTCAGCTTAGTGGTCCAGAAAAATCAGACTGTATAAGAGGGGTGACCATATATGCGGAATAATACAATCCTATTGAATTGTGGCAGGATTATAATCACCTATCAGAATGTAGTACTCATAAAAAAATAATTTAACATTTTAAAAATAATTTGAGAAGTAAAAACTACAGTAAAAATATGCAATATTTTTTTTGAGGAAGGTTGGTTGGTTAGAATTTAGTGTCGCTAATTCCTGAAAGGACAAACTGCGCCAAACAAGACGAAAATAAAGAACAAAGTAACAGAGAAAGGAATTTTGAGGATGAAATAGATGAAACTATAAATTAGAACGTTAAAAGCACAAAAAATACAAACAAACAGAGATAATAAATTGCAAATATATACAAGATAGATTAATACATTATAAGAAAATTAAAAACTAAAATTGAAAGTTGAGAAATTGAAAAACAAAAAATCGTTAAATTGAAATAGAGATTAATGTACAAAATAAAAAAAAAAAAAAAAAAAAAAAAAAAACATAAATTCATATTTTATAATAAAAACCTGTACAGCGAAGAAAGGGAAACAAGCCAGAATGTGGCGTTTTACCGATGATTTTGTCAAGATTCGGCGATAAATTTTTAAAGAATTTTATATACATTGATTTGAGACAACAACACGATGACAAAATGTGTGCGAGTGACAAATGTGATGTCAAATGTGACAAAATGTGTTTTTTTGAGGAAGAAATTTATTAGCTTACCTTACCAATCGAAGTACATTACATATACATACTTACATTCATGTTCAATGTATTTAAAAATAATCAGATATACAAGTTTGCTTCATTTTTGTTGGTTGTTAACACAACTTTTTCTAAATCCCTAATAGCTTTTAAATGCTCATCTGCTGCTTTGGAATTAGTAAAATAATCGCTGAAAACATGAAACTGACCATATAACCATTAACAAGAAAATTACTGTATATACGGTGCGCTTTAACACATGTTCCCTATTAACACTAGATTGCCCGAGATTTCTTGTATACCTATATTGCCCAAAAACAGTCAAAATGACTGCATTGTGAAAAAATAACAAATATGTACAGAAATTTGTTTAAAATTAATTTTTAATATTATATAATAAAGGAGGGTGGAAGTAACAATTATTCATAAATCCATTTATATGTTATAGAAAAAGTCACCAAATTCTAAGAAATTGTGTCATTATATTTCATAATTGTTTTTCTAATTGAAATTAAAAAACAGTCAAAATGACTGCCTTGGGCAATCTAGTGTTAAGTTAGATGGGACTTTAGAAAACTGACCATTTAACCGGGTGACCATATAGCCGATACTGACTGTATAAGCAAAATATAAGAACTTTATAAAATTAATCATAGCATTTTGAAGAAATATACTATTGAGCCTAAGAGCTAAGAAATAATTCCTATATAATTAGTATCTCAATATGATTTTGCAATACAACCGATAATTCGTATTAATATGCATGTAGATAACATACATATATACTTAATTTAAAAAGCATCTTTAGAAAACTGACCATATAACTGGGGTGGCCTTATATGCGGGTGACCATATAGCTGGTACTGACTGTATAAGCAAAATATAAGAACTTTATAAAATTAATCATAGCATTTTGAAGAAATATACTATTGAGCATAAAAGCTAAGAAATAACTCCTATATAATTAGTATCTCAATATGATTTTGCAATACAACCAATAACTTGTATTAATATGCATGTAGATAACATACATATATACTTAATTTAAAAAGCATCTTTAGAAAACTGACCATATAACTGGGGTGGCCTTATATGCGGGTGACCATATAGCTGGTACTGACTGTATAAGCAAAATATCAGAACTTTATGAAATTAGTCATTAGTACATTTTGAAAAAATATACTATTGAGCATAAAAGCTAAGAAATAACTCCTATATAATTAGTATCTCAATATGATTTTGCAATACAACCAATAACTTGTATTAATATGCATGTAGATAACATACATATATACTTAATTTAAAAAGCATCTTTAGAAAACTGACCATATAACTGGGGTGGCCTTATATGCGGGTGACCATATAGCTGGTACTGACTGTATAAGCAAAATATAAGAACTTTATAAAATTAATCATAGCATTTTGAAGAAATATACTATTGAGCATAAAAGCTAAGAAATAACTCCTATATAATTAGTATCTCAATATGATTTTGCAATACAACCGATAATTCGTATTAATATGCATGTAGATAACATACATATATACTTAATTTAAAAAGCATCTTTAGAAACTGACCATATAACTGGGGTGGCCTTATATGCGGGTGACCATATAGCTGGTACTGACTGTATAAGCAAAATATCAGAACTTTATGAAATTAGTCATTAGTACATTTTGAAAAAAATATACTATTGAGCATAAAAGCTAAGAAATAATTCCTATATAATTAGTATCTCAATATGATTTTGCAATACAACCAATAACTTGTATTAATATGCATGTAGATAACATACATATATACTTAATTTAAAAAGCATCTTTAGAAAACTGACCATATAACTGGGGTGGCCTTATATGCGGGTGACCATATAGCTGGTACTGACTGTATAAGCAAAATATCAGAACTTTATGAAATTAGTCATTAGTACATTTTGAAAAAAATATACTATTGAGCATAAAAGCTAAGAAAAAAAAAAAAAAATAAAAAAAAAAAAAAAAAAAAAAACAAAAAAAAAATAACTCCTAAAATAAAAAGTATCTCAATATGATTTTGCAATACAACCAATAACTTGTATTAATATGCATGTAGATAACATACATATATACTTAATTTAAAAAGCATCTTTAGAAAACTGACCATATAACTGGGGTGGCCTTATATGCGGGTGACCATATAGCTGGTACTGACTGTATAAGCAAAATATCAGAACTTTATGAAATTAGTCATTAGTACATTTTGAAAAAATATACTATTGAGCATAAAAGCTAAGAAATAACTCCTATATAATTAGTATCTCAATATGATTTTGCAATACAACCAATAACTTGTATTAATATGCATGTAGATAACATACATATATACTTAATTTAAAAAGCATCTTTAGAAAACTGACCATATAACTGGGGTGGCCTTATATGCGGGTGACCATATAGCTGGTACTGACTGTATAAGCAAAATATAAGAACTTTATAAAATTAATCATAGCATTTTGAAGAAATATACTATTGAGCATAAAAGCTAAGAAATAACTCCTATATAATTAGTATCTCAATATGATTTTGCAATACAACCGATAATTCGTATTAATATGCATGTAGATAACATACATATATGCTTAATTTAAAAAGCATCTTTAGAAAACTGACCATATAACTGGGGTGGCCTTATATGCGGGTGACCATATAGCTGGTACTGACTGTATAAGCAAAATATCAGAACTTTATGAAATTAGTCATTAGTACATTTTGAAAAAATATACTATTGAGCATAAAAGCTAAGAAATAACTCCTATATAATTAGTATCTCTATGATTTTGCAATACAACCAATAACTTGTATTAATATGCATGTAGATAACATACATATATGCTTAATTTAAAAAGCATCTTTAGAAAACTGACCATATAACTGGGGTGGCCTTATATGCGGGTGACCATATAGCTGGTACTGACTGTATAAGCAAAATATAAGAACTTTATAAAATTAATCATAGCATTTTGAAGAAATATACTATTGAGCATAAAAGCTAAGAAATAACTCCTATATAATTAGTATCTCAATATGATTTTGCAATACAACCAATAACTTGTATTAATATGCATGTAGATAACATACATATATACTTAATTTAAAAAGCATCTTTAGAAAACTGACCATATAACTGGGGTGGCCTTATATGCGGGTGACCATATAGCTGGTACTGACTGTATAAGCAAAATTATAAGAACTTTATAAAATTAATCATAGCATTTTGAAGAAATATACTATTGAGCATAAAAGCTAAGAAATAACTCCTATATAATTAGTATCTCAATATGATTTTGCAATACAACCAATAACTTGTATTAATATGCATGTAGATAACATACATATATACTTAATTTAAAAAGCATCTTTAGAAAACTGACCATATAACTGGGGTGGCCTTATATGCGGGTGACCATATAGCTGGTACTGACTGTATAAGCAAAATATAAGAACTTTATAAAATTAATCATAGCATTTTGAAGAAATATACTATTGAGCATAAAAGCTAAGAAATAACTCCTATATAATTAGTATCTCAATATGATTTTGCAATACAACCAATAACTTGTATTAATATGCATGTAGATAACATACATATATACTTAATTTAAAAAGCATCTTTAGAAAACTGACCATATAACTGGGGTGGCCTTATATGCGGGTGACCATATAGCTGGTACTGACTGTATAAGCAAAATATCAGAACTTTATAAATTAGTCATTAGTACATTTTGAAAAAATATACTATTGAGCATAAAAGCTAAGAAATAATTCCTATATAATTAGTATCTCAATATGATTTTGCAATACAACCGATAATTCGTATTAATATGCATGTAGATAACATACATATATGCTTAATTTAAAAAGCATCTTTAGAAAACTGACCATATAACTGGGGTGGCCTTATATGCGGGTGACCATATAGCTGGTACTGACTGTATAAGCAAAATATAAGAACTTTATAAAATTAATCATAGCATTTTGAAGAAATATACTATTGAGCATAAAAGCTAAGAAATAACTCCTATATAATTAGTATCTCAATATGATTTTGCAATACAACCAATAACTTGTATTAATATGCATGTAGATAACATACATATATACTTAATTTAAAAAGCATCTTTAGAAAACTGACCATATAACTGGGGTGGCCTTATATGCGGGTGACCATATAGCTGGTACTGACTGTATAAGCAAAATATCAGAACTTTATGAAATTAGTCATTAGTACATTTTGAAAAAATATACTATTGAGCATAAAAGCTAAGAAATAACTCCTATATAATTAGTATCTCAATATGATTTTGCAATACAACCAATAACTTGTATTAATATGCATGTAGATAACATACATATATACTTAATTTAAAAAGCATCTTTAGAAAACTGACCATATAACTGGGGTGGCCTTATATGCGGGTGACCATATAGCTGGTACTGACTGTATAAGCAAAATATAAGAACTTTATAAAATTAATCATTAGCATTTTGAAGAAATATACTATTGAGCATAAAAGCTAAGAAATAACTCCTATATAATTAGTATCTCAATATGATTTTGCAATACAACCAATAACTTGTATTAATATGCATGTAGATAACATACATATATACTTAATTTAAAAAGCATCTTTAGAAAACTGACCATATAACTGGGGTGGCCTTATATGCGGGTGACCATATAGCTGGTACTGACTGTATAAGCAAAATATCAGAACTTTATGAAATTAGTCATTAGTACATTTTGAAAAAAATATACTATTGAGCCTAAAAGCTAAGAAATAATTCCTATATAATTAGTATCTCAATATGATTTTGCAATACAACCAATAACTTGTATTAATATGCATGTAGATAACATACATATATACTTAATTTAAAAAGCATCTTTAGAAAACTGACCATATAACTGGGGTGGCCTTATATGCGGGTGACCATATAGCTGGTACTGACTGTATAAGCAAAATATCAGAACTTTATGAAATTAGTCATTAGTACATTTTGAAAAAATATACTATTGAGCATAAAAGCTAAGAAATAATTCCTATATAATTAGTATCTCAATATGATTTTGCAATACAACCAATAACTTGTATTAATATGCATGTAGATAACATACATATATACTTAATTTAAAAAGCATCTTTAGAAAAACTGACCATATAACTGGGGTGGCCTTATATGCGGGTGACCATATAGCTGGTACTGACTGTATAAGCAAAATATCAGAACTTTATGAAATTAGTCATTAGTACATTTTGAAAAAATATACTATTGAGCATAAAAGCTAAGAAATAATTCCTATATAATTAGTATCTCAATATGATTTTGCAATACAACCGATAATTTGTATTAATATGCATGCAGATAACATACATATATACTTAATTTAAAAAGCATCTTTAGAAAACTGACCATATAACTGGGGTGGCCTTATATGCGGGTGACCATATAGCTGGTACTGACTGTATAAGCAAAATATCAGAACTTTATGAAATTAGTCATTAGTACATTTTGAAAAAATATACTATTGAGCATAAAAGCTAAGAAATAACTCCTATATAATTAGTATCTCAATATGATTTTGCAATACAACCAATAACTTGTATTAATATGCATGTAGATAACATACATATATACTTAATTTAAAAAGCATCTTTAGAAAACTGACCATATAACTGGGGTGGCCTTATATGCGGGTGACCATATAGCTGGTACTGACTGTATAAGCAAAATATCAGAACTTTATGAAATTAGTCATTAGTACATTTTGAAAAAATATACTATTGAGCATAAAAGCTAAGAAATAACTCCTATATAATTAGTATCTCAATATGATTTTGCAATACAACCAATAACTTGTATTAATATGCATGTAGATAACATACATATATACTTAATTTAAAAAGCATCTTTAGAAAACTGACCATATAACTGGGGTGGCCTTATATGTGGGTGACCATATAGCTGGTACTGACTGTATAAGCAAAATATCAGAACTTTATGAAATTAGTCATTAGTACATTTTGAAAAAATATACTATTGAGCATAAAAGCTAAGAAATAATTCCTATATAATTAGTATCTCAATATGATTTTGCAATACAACCGATAATTTGTATTAATATGCATGCAGATAACATACATATATACTTAATTTAAAAAGCATTAACAATATTTAAAATCTGTCAACTTTAAAAGATAACAGTCACTAAACATCACATCTACCAATTCCAAACACAAAAACAAATAAACATTAAATCTAAATTATAACAGAATAAACAACAACAAATTTCAGTTAGTTTAGATAACATATATACATATAATGTGTCTACGAGGTATGTCATTATTTTTTTAAATATAAAAGATCACAGAAATTCTTTAGAATATATTATTATTGATTTAAAAAAATCCTTTTCTTCTATAAACCATATAAGTATATATTCTAACACACAAAGTTATTCCAAATGAAAAGTACAATGAGGACAAGGCTGATATGTGATTTTTTTTTTTCTGAAGAGGTAATGCCAAGAATATATACTTGGCACTCTTAAGGTTTATCCCTGGAAAAAAGTTAAAATGGTTATTATGAATATTAAGTAATGATACGATTCATACTCAATATTAGAAAACAAATGTTAAAAACTTGAAGTAGTATTTACAAAGACTTTAAGGTATCTGTCTACGATCGGAGAACTTTTTTCTTTAAACGTAGAAACTAGTTCATATTTTTAGATTTATTTTTTATATTATCACAGAGAATTTCACTTAAAATATTTATTCATGGAGAAGTTTTTATAAAATTTCTAATAAATAAAGAAAATTTAGTAAAAAAATTGGGTTTTATCAAAAGGTCTAATTTTTTAACAAATTAAATTATTTCAATATTTTTTGATGCAGCACATTTCTAATACACTGGACTAGTGAATCACCTAAAATCTTTGCTTAATTTAAATTTGGTAAAAAATTTTGGTCCTTTAAAATCATACATATTGAATTTTTAATGAATTTTTGTTACTTTTATATCTAACTATGAGTGTAACATCATTAAAAATTATCCAAATTTAAAGTTTTTAGGTCGTTCTCTAGTAAATACTATAAAAAGCATTCATAATAATTTTCAACAAAATATTTTAAGAATTTTTTGATAAATCGCATTTCAAGTTTCAACATTTTATTAAAAATACCGTTCTGAGAAAAACACATTTGAAGTCTATGAAAGCAACTTTAACTATTAAAAAATTAAAATACATGTTTAAAATTCCCCACTTGTTATTAGGGGGGAAGAGAACTGAGAGAGGTAGAAAACTCCAACAATGAGTGTACAAAAAAAAAAGGGGGGGGAATTGTTGAAAACATGAAATTGACAATATAACCGGTAACAAGAAAAGAAAATGAGTTTATAAGCGGTACGCTTTAACACATGTTCCCTATTAAGTTAGACGGGACTTTAGAAAACTGACCATTTAGCTGGTACTGACTGTATAAGAGACTGGGGTTCCCCAGGTTGGGTTTTGGGCTTAAGGTCAAATATATTACCCTGTAAAAAAAATCTCAGAGAAATCTTTCAGAAATCTCAACCAGTTTGCAAAAACCAGTTTGACTGTACCCAGATGATTTGGATAGGGAAAAAATTTGAATATTGGTACTTAAAATATCTGCATCCAATTGGGGGTGCAGATATTCCAAGCATTAATAAGAGATTTGAAAAAAAATTTTCAATTTTACAACTCCTCTTCAACCTTCACTCAAAATACGTGTTCTGCAAAGATCGGTCGATTTACTAAAAAATTGAAATAAAAAATAAGTATCTAACACGTTCTGCAAAGATCGGTCGATTTACTAAAAAATTGGAAAAAGAATTTACCAAGTATCTAACGAGTTCTATTAAGATCGCTCTATTTACTTAGAAAATAAAGAAAAATTTATATAAAAATATACCATTCAAATTTAAAATGGTTAAACAGAAAACAGAAACTCAAAAGGCTGCTCGACTTCAAAAACGTCGTGAACAGTATAGAGCTAAACGAGAAAAAGAAACTCCTGAAGAGCGAGAAAAAAGGCTTGCAAAGACTAGACAAGCAAAAAACTCAGTTTATTTAATTTGTGATTAAGTGAATGTTTCAGTCTATTTAGTATGAATGTTATGTGTTTCCTTTGTGTTTTCTTTGTTAATTCAATTAGATTTTAAATATTCAATTTTTGTAAAATTTTTCCTCAAAATGTTGTTTTTGTTTATGTATCAATTTGTAGAGTTACGATCCCCTCGCCAGATTTCAAACGCCACGCTGCAAGCACGCCACACACGCAAGCTGCAAGCACGCCAATTTCGCCAAATGTGGTTGAAGCACCAACAAGATCCATGATTAGAAACAGGAGAGTGGGCTAAGAAGAGGAGTTGAAAAAGAGATAAACTGAAAAACTTACACTGGTAAAGAATTAAAAAACTTTGAAGGTTAAGGAGTGAAGAGAAAATGGTAACAGATAAAAGATGCTGGAAAGAGTCTGGGACTGAGACAGTCATGCCTGCATGGGGCTGTTGTGCTTGTAAAGAAAAAGAAAGAATATTAGGTGGAAGAGTCACTTTAGATATGAGAATTTAAAGTTAGGATAAAAAAAAGGAAGAGCATTTTGAAGAGGAAGACAACCTACTAAATAACTGGATAGTGTAAAAAAAGATCTAAAATGAGAATCCTGAGAAGATATTTCTGTTAAAATCTGAACCAAGTCTGAGCATATAGCTTGGCCTTTATTAACGCTCTTTAGGGATTATATAAGAGACTGGGATTCTCCAGGTTGGGTGTTGGGCTTAAGGTCAAATATTTTACACTGTAACAAAATCTCAGAAAAATCTTTCTGAAACCTCAACCAGTTTGATTTTACTAGGATGATTTGGATAGGAAAAAAATTTGAAAAGTGGTACTTAAAAGATCTGCATCCAATTGAGGGTGCAGATATTCCAAGCATTTAAAGGAGATGCACTGATAAACTTAAATTGGTAAAGAACTTTGAAAGTTAGGGACTGGAGATAAAATGATAACAGATAAAAGATGCTGGAACTAGTCTGTGACAGTCATGCCTGCATGGGGCTGTTGTGCTTGTAAAGAAAAAGAAAAAATATTAGGTGGCAGAGTCACTTTAGATATGAGAATTTAAAGTTAGGATAAAAAAAAAGGAAGAGCATGTTGAAGAGGAAAACAACCTACTAAATAACTGGATAGTGTAAAAAAAGATCTAAAATGAGAATCCTGAGAAGATATTTCTGTTAAAATCTGAACCAAGTCTGAGCATATAGCTTGGCCTTTATTAACGCTCTTTAGGGATTATATAAGAGACTGGGATTCTCCAGGTTGGGTGTTGGGCTTAAGGTCAAATATTTTACACTGTAACAAAATCTCAGAAAAATCTTTCTGAAACCTCAACCAGTTTGACTTTACTAGGATGATTTGGATAGGAAAAAAATTTGAAAAGTGGTACTTAAAAGATCTGCATCCAATTGAGGGTGCAGATATTCCAAGCATTTAAAGGAGATGCACTGATAAACTTAAATTGGTAAAGAACTTTGAAAGTTAGGGACTGGAGATAAAATGATAACAGATAAAAGATGCTGGAACTAGTCTGTGACAGTCATGCCTGCATGGGGCTGTTGTGCTTGTAAAGAAAAAGAAAAAATATTAGGTGGCAGAGTCACTTTAGATATGAGAATTTAAAGTTAGGATAAAAAAAAGGAAGAGCATGTTGAAGAGGAAGACAACCTACTAAATAACTGGATAGTGTAAAAAAAGATCTAAAATGAGAATTCTGAGAAGGTATTTCTGTTGAAATCTGAACTGTGAAATATTTCTCAACTACAATAGTTTCATAAAAGTAAGAAAGTAAAAATATATAATCTAGAGCAGGGATGAACAAACTGTTTTGGCCACCAAAAATCAAAAGAAAATAAGTTTGGCAGGCCTAGATAAATTTTTGTAAAATTTTAAAAACAATAAGTACCTAACAGTTTAAATACGTTAATGAGATGAATGAAATTGCGATTTCATTTTTGAAAGTTCTTTATACTGAGGTTCAAAGTGAGATGTACTGATTTTAAGGAACAATGCTAAATGCTCATCTGTCAGTCTACTTCTGAAATTATTCTTTCTAAGGTTCAAAGTTGAAAACACTTGTTCACATATAAGAAGCAAATATACCGCTGATCTTCTGGGCATGAGATAATAAATTTGGGATATAATATTTAAGCAAAGTAGAAAAGGAGATGGATATATAATGTATAAATATATATTTCTTTTAATTTGCCTTGGACGGGCAGCTTAAAATTCTATTCGTGGACCAGATAAAACCTAATCTAGAGAAAACATACAAATTCTTGATGCATTTCCTGGAAGTGTAAAAACTGAAAGTTTATGAGTTAGTAATAGAGTATATCACAGTAAACTGATTTTTTCTATTCTGAAATATATTACTTACATTTTCAGCTTGTCCATGATAGAATGAAATTTTCGTTGGCCAGAGAGATTTGGTACCAGTCGTCTAAAAATATCTTTAACAAAAGAATCAGTAATCCCAGGGCAGCTTTGTTCTGCAGAAGCAAATGCATTGTTTAGTTCATCTATCGCATAACTTTGACTGACACCACTTGTGTTTTGGGCCTGACTTTGGTAAGTTACTTTTAACTGTTCAAGCAAAACATATAATTATCAGCAACTACTATAAAAATTTCAGTTAAGTCAAATATTTCAATAATAACTACACAACATGCAGAAATTTAACTAAATGCCACCATTATATTTGAGAAAACTATTTCCTCCAAAGTATAGATATTAACAAACTAATAAATCCTAGTAAAAGAATTCTGCTTATATTTTGATGCTAAATTGTTCTAATTAGGACAGCTAGAAGTAGAAATGAATTAGGAACTATATTAGAATACATTCATTTATTAAAGCTTTAAAGTAAAACATGATGTCTTTATAAGCTCTTATTAAATAACTTTGGAAATAAATATCAGATATAAAAATAAATTCAAAACAGTTAATAACTTTATATTAAACATAAAAACTTTTTAATAATATTTGTGCAGGAGAATACATATTGATATTAGTAGTTTTCAAAGTGCATCTTAATAACTTCACATATTATAGTTTTTATCATGGTCCCTTAAAAAGCACGGTTTTATTTTAACAACCTGGAATTCAGAGTTAAATTTGCAAGCAACTTAACAGCTTAATATCTGTCAATGTTATAACAGAAACTTATTATCCCAGTGTAATTGGCGATGAAGCTTGGTTAGCAAAGGCACACATGTGGGATGTTTGCTGTACAGCACCATATTCAACAGTGTCTGCTGAACAGCGTGCTCCGATACTATTCTACTTGGCCCTGCATTGTATTGGGTTATCAGCTGAGCCACTGTCTGGCTCTGGTTTTGCTTCACTATGTGAGACAGTCTCGCATGGTGAGCTTGGTGATGACCTTTTTCTTTTATAGCGTGTGGACATCCAACACCATGTCGTCTATTGCTGGTTTCACCATCATTCATCCACTTTGCATAAGTACTAACAACTGTAGATTGCGAACAACCAATGAATCGTACAGTTTCGGAAATACTTGTTCTGAGCCTTCAAGCCATTACAATCTGTCCTCTATCAAAATCGCTCAGATCCGCAGTCTTTTCCATCGTACACAGAAGTAAGTGAAAGAATGATTCTTCAGATTCTCTAGCAGCAGTTAAATACCCTTCCACCTGATCGCATGACTTCCACATCATCCAGGTGAGATCATTGCAAAATGTAAGGGTGGTCACAATGTTTGGGTTCTTGAGTGTATATTACATTTAAATTTTTTGTTATAAAAGTTGAAGATTGAATTCAAAAGAAGAGGAACATAAAAATGGAAAGAGTGACATAGTAGATACTGTATATTACTGCAGTATAAGCAGTAATACATTTAATGCTCAGACAGAAATTATCAAGATTAAATAAATGTGTTAACCTCATCAACGAGCTGAGTTAAAAAGTTGTATGATGAGGAAGACTTAGAATCCACACTTTTCTCAGGATATGTTGGAGAAATAGGTGATACAGGATTATTCTGAAGGTACACTTCTTTGTTGTTTTTAGGATTCGAATTGCTGTTGTTGGTAACAGAACTGTGGTCTGGGTCGATGAAATCACTGTTGGACAAAATTATCCAATGCTGGTCAAAGTCATCTGGGCTTCCCCGATCCATGTGCCATGGGATTTTGTTAGAGAATGAACAAGGCATGCTGTTAGGTCTCAGCTGAAAAGAGAAAAATAATTTTTAATTCCATATATCTATACAACAGAAGTTAGGTACAAAGTATATTTTATTTAAAATTGAGATTTTTACATATTTGTGTTGTGACGTCCTAAAGCATGGGTAGGTTAGGCCGTCAATGATACAGGCTGGACAATCATTTACTCTGGGTTAAATACTTTATTCGAGTGAATAATTTATTTACAGCTATGTACAGGTTTCAGTAGATTCTAAATCTGAGATCTCGTGCTGAGATAACGTTAACACAATTACAATGTGTAGGTACAGTGAAGCTAAACCTTCTCAAACACTGGAACAGTTCGCTACTTAGTGCCAGTACAAAATGCTTACACTATAATCTCCGGGCTGACGATCAGTATAGTCAGCTTTCACACTGAGGCTCAAACGTTCAGAATGCGTATCACGCTGGAGTTTGGTGAAGAATACTAAGGATGCAGGATGATCCAAAATGAGAGTAAGGGTCACTCTCAGCAACCTACTTCTAAGCACGAAGTAGAAAAAATATTAAGTTAACGGGAATGATATCCCAGAGTCGAAAGTCGACTTCTTAGCAAAAGCAGAGACGCTCGCGGTACCTAAAGCAAAGCAAGCTCCAGAAATCAGAGAGACGAGTGGACGCCTCTCGAGCTCCACAAAATCAACTCTCACAAAAAAGGCCCCCTTCTTCGTTCAGCCAATCTTCCTTTATAGGAGTCCCGGTTCCCCTAGCGTGATTCTTTCGGAACCTTCCAGAACCAGGGTGACGCAATCTTGCGGTCAACTCCCCGCCTGGATCAGCTGATCCGTTTCCTGATGTGGCCAAAAGGTTGTCTTTTAGTCAACCAACCAAAACAACTTAAATGCATTTGCGACACCGGTAATTGGGCCCAGATGTGCACTGCAACGTTGCTCAATTAATAATTATTACCCGAGTCCTTGGACTGCAGTAGACATTATAAAGGTGCAGACACACTGGCTCCAGAGTACTGACTGCCTCGACATTGTGTCACAAACGGCTTTGTCCAGACCACGTGTGTCTACTTACCGCTAACCATAATGATCCGCTGCGAGAAGTCACCTTACATTTTTCTTTCGCTCGGGTCCTGTAATGGATCGTTACAGTGTATTTGTTCTTCTCTATTATGTTATAAAAGCATTAGTTCCATTTCCTAAAATTGAGAGATTTAGCATATTTGAAAAGAAACAATGAACCAACATTTTTTCAAGATAAAGATGTCTATTTGGGCATAAAGCTTCATATTTCTACTATTTTTGTATGTTTGCTAGGACTTATACCTCAAAGACATTTATAAAGCTTTTCACTAAAAATGGCTCAACTGGAACAAATTTGATAAAAACCTTTATTATGCTCTTCTGCAAAACTTGAAATTTGTGATATAATGCCCTTTACTTCTGATGACCAGATATATAAATTAAGTATGAAAAACCTTATTTAAGGATTTTCTTTCATTGTTTCAGAGCTGTTTTCTTATAACCATTTTTAAAATGAAGAATATACAAATACATGTGTAAGGAATTTGCACCTACGACTCATGTGGCGTTCTTTAGGAGAAATAAGAAGCCGGCCAGCAAAGGGGGGCTGATAAGGTTTTTCAGCATTGCTGTTGCAGAGCCTCGGAGAAAGAGGATGTGCTCATTTCAGAAGGGCTCAAGTGCCCCCCCCCTGAGGAAGGGAGAGAATATCTACATGAGAGCAATTGGATTTCGGCAAGAGAGACTGGGATCTACTGCTTAGCATTGTTTCTGAATGACTACAAACATCCATTCTTATGGTGGGATTTGAACTCACAAACTCAGGTACTAAAGAGTACTGCTCTATCATTCTGCCATTGTTTGATCACTTAAATCAGGAGTAAAGTTTATTCACAAGCAAGATGATAGTATGTGGACAGCATTCAGAATCATTATTTCTGTTCATTTAGCAGACTCACACAGATATAGCTATGTTTCTGCCACAAAGTTGCTTTTATATTCTATATAAATTCTCATTCTGGAATCTTTCTTGCTCTTACATATCTGTCTTAAAGGGTGTTATTTTTTTCATGCTGGGGTGGATGCTAAAAGAAGGTTATGCAGATGCTATATTTGCATGTTTTAGCCATAATGCTATTTTAAATGGAAAAAAAAAGGAATATTTTATCAAGAATTAAATTTTGGTGAGGAATAGAATTTCTTCATCCTTACATACCTACATACATATATATATCTTTAAATACAGAAGAAAAAAACCATTGACTAGATGGCTGACTGACTGACATAATAACTTCTAGTCAAAACTACTAAAGTTAGAAATGTGATACTTAGAATTTCCATTTAGACTGGAATTGAACTTTGAAATAACCTTTCTTAGTAGTTACAAACACCATAATATCTATATTCTAATAGCATGTCTATTATAATGTCTATATAATCTTATATTAAATCATAATTATATAATCTTATATTATCTATTATAATGTCTATATATCTATATGTCTATTATAATGTCTATACTATCTTTATAATATGTCTTGTAGAAGGGAAAGAAAAGGGAAATTTGGTACCTATCCAGGCCATCAGGAACCTATGCTATGCTACAGCTAAAATAATACTATTAAGTTATCATCTAGTTCAGGCTTAACCATATATATATTAAGGTAAGAATTGAAAGGACTACATTATTATTGTAGTTATTATTATTTGCAAATTAAAAGAAAACAGTTTGAAATTTATAAATATACATATACATTTATAATAATAAAAAATTAATTAATTATATAATACAGTATTTACTAGAATAAATGCTATATTTTTATAATTATAAATTTCATTTATTCTGCTGCTGATAACAATATTTTACTAGTGGGTATGCAGTCCATAGGTGACTGTTTAGCCACCTCAGATCTAGCTGATGTCATAGGCACCCAGTGTCTGGGGGTATGGCTGGATGCCCGTGTCTCCAGGGGTTTATAAATATGGGGGATGGACCTCCAGATTGGGAGTTCGACACAGGGCTAACAACTCTGCCCTGTAGAACTAATTGTTGCAAAGTCAGAAGAAGGAAGTACCCAGCTGTCCTATAAAAGACCACTTGGAAAAAGAATAAGAACTTTGCATATTGATACTTAGAACATATAGACATTATTTTGTCCAGACATTATTATGGTAATGCATTGCAATTACTGGCCAAGCAGCTATAGATCCACAAAAAAGTATTCATGGCTCATCTAATAGGTGCTCAGAAAAGAGGATGACCAAAACTCAGATGGTAAGTTTCTATTGAGAATGACTTAAAGGCTTTAAAAATTATTAATTGGAAGTCCATGGCTAAAGATAGGACTGCTTGGTATCAAATTCTGGAGAAGGCAAATAGCCCATCCAGGGCTGTCATGCTACTGAAGAAGATCTCACAGACACATTTAGATGATCTACAACTTGATTATAACCACAGTTAATATTCAAATATAGGAAATAAACATAACAGAATTAGAATTCTTAACATACTTTTATTTGAAAAAGCTATCAAAAGTGTTATATTTTTTACTCTTTTTTGATAAAAGCAAGTAAGTTTTAAATAATTACCATTCCTCCTTGATGCCAGTAGTTATTTGGCTGGATCATGGGTGATAATGGGTTGCAGCTAATTTTACTTGGTGATTTGACTAGAGGAAAGTTATTAGATGAACTGAATGAGTCACTGACATCCATTGGAGGTGGTGGATTGATTTTCATGTCTAATGTAGTTGGTCCTTGCAAAGTACCCAAGTCCCATCGCCATGTCTGCCAAGAATCATTGTTGTGAGATTCTTCCCTGAAAGTAGAAGGTAATAAAACAGTAAGTTCACATCTAATTGTATACAAAGAAGCTTTTAAGGAATAAGTTTCTATGTATCATATTTTGACAAAGTCCCAATCAAGAAGTTGTTATTGAAGGGAGGTGCAATAGTGTCAGCAGGCATCTTCTTCCATGACTGCTGGCCTCATTTTCAATACCTACTTGCCTCCTTTTACAGGAGCATGTACTGCGGGTTTGCTAAATAGCCCATCTTACCAACAATTAATTGACTGCAGCAATTAGCATTGAACAATATGTTTATTATATACAAACTACAAACACATGAAGATTAAATATTAATAATAGATCACAGGCTGAACTATCAGGAAAAAAAATAGTTCCAAATGGTCTGCACAAGTCTCTACAGAAAAGCCTCTTCACTCTGATATCGCAGCAGGAAAAAAAAAAAATTCCTCTCCTCTGCAGCTGGCAAAGGTGGAATCCTTCCCCATCCTGGTCAAACTTTCATTCTCTAGGAAATTCCTTCTTTTTATCTGCAGATGGTGAGGGCAAAGGTGACATCTTTCCCCCTCTTGGTCAAACTTTTGCCTCTCTGGGGTAGGACTTTCTACCCTCTCTTGGTGTGCCCATTTTTGGTCATACCTGAGCACTCTAACAAAACACTTTGGAATGGTTAGCAGTACAGGTGCCCATCCCACAATGATAAATGTTTTGAGTCTAGTATACAGGAAATAAGTCTTACCAGTAAATTTTTATTATACTTTTGTATAAGCAACATAGGAAAAATATTATAATTATCCAAAAAATTTTGAAACTTCAAGACTCAACTTCACATTATGGATCTCCTTGAATGCAAAAATACCATTTTTGGAATTAAGTCTATGTCTCTGTATCTGTTTTACATGAAAACACAATATCTCAAGTACAGTTTGACTTTGAGAAACCAAAATTTGAATGCATACACTTATAATAAAATTATAGTGTTCTATGATGAACACATTTATGTGGCAGGATAAAATATGCACCACTGATAAAATAAAAGCACCTACTGACATAACATCATAGCATAAAATTTCAACATTTTATTTTACTTTTCAAGCTACAATAAATATCAAAATTAAAAATTTTCCTTTTAAACTAATATATAAAATATGCCATCTGAAAATGTGCTGCCTGGTGTGGACTGCAACCCCTTCAGGTACGCTACTGAGTATTATGTAATAAAATGAAATAATGAGAAAATATTTGACAAAAGATTAAATAAATTTAAATCATTTGGACATATACATTGTATGAGTATTTAAGTGAAATTGGATACTCAGTTATGTTCCTATAGGTATACTAAACATACAATAAAAAACTAAGGCACTTAATATACATCTTAGGACCATTTTTAAAGGTTGTTCAGAGTATAATTACCAGTAGTTGTTCATTGTTTGTGGTTGCTATTTAATTCAACAGCTGGCACGAGCATTCTATTTGTATTCTATTTGTTTTGGTTTTTGTGTAAATGGTTCAATTTAGGATTGAAATTTTATTTTTATAAGAGGTAGAGACATTAAGGTATATCTTATTATTTCTTTTCTGTGAGTTTTTCTTCACCCTGTGTTGACAGGAGACTGAAATTATATGTAACTGTTGTATGTTCGGCATTAAAGAAAGGGATTAAAAGTGATTAATTGAAGATTACTGATTAAACAAATCAAAAATTTAAGGTGTGGTTTGGAAAACCTACAAGGATGTTGTAGGATGTTTCAAATTTTATGAAAAAGGGTTCTGTTTCAATAGAATATTTTTGCAGTTGATTTTAGTGTTATATATGCATATGTCATAACAGTATTGATGTCACTCTTAATAATAGTTAAAAGTTGACTATTTTAATCTAAAGTTATGGACCTTTGCCCCTTAATACATATAACACATTAAAAGCATATCAAATGACATATTTCAGTTTGCACCCTGATTATTACTTAAGTAATAATATATACACTATTTTTATACAATTTGTTATACTTCCAAAAATTTACTTTTATTTTTAAAATCACTGTTGTATCGCGGGAACTACACAGCTGCTCTAAAGAATAATATAGACTCGGTTTCTCAGTCAAATTCATGTTCACCGCCAATGGCAATTATCTGTTTAACAGAAAATTTAAATGGGAGCATTAAAAAAAAAAAAATAACCCAAATAATGTGTTAATTTGTTAATACACACATTAAATCAAATAATCTACAAGGAATTTTTTGGAACCCATACCTGAAACCTACAAAATTAATAATATATGAAAAACAAAATCAAAACACAACTTAAAAGAGGAACGAAGAAGCTGAATCCGAGCAGAAGCCTGTAAAGTTGTTTTTCTAACAAGGTTTTTCTTGATAATTTCTTTCGCTAGCGTGTTTACATTATCTCTACTTTATCTTCCCATCTTTCTGTGTCTATATTCTTTGGCTCATATATCGTAGACGTTTTATGGATCTCAAAGATAACACACCTCAGAGCTCCTACAGGGTTCTCCTCGGAGCTCCTCCATTTATATATGATATTTATGTATTTCCTTATTTCCATTCTATAAGGTGCAGATATTTTTCGATATCTTATAGAGGTGCGCGTTTTCATGAGTCAATGTATTATCAAACCGGAGAAAGCGTACTCGAAGGTCCCAACCCGAATGATCTTTTGCTATTTGGCAAGGAAACCCTCCTACAGGAGTCACCGTTTGCATGATCACCACCTGCTGCCGTTTTAATTGTCATTGGTTAAGTTTTCACGTAGGAACTACAAATCACCCTCTAAAAGAGTGCTCTAAAAGAATGATACGGACTCGGTCTCTCGGCCGAACTCATGTTCAACGCCATTTGCAACTCTCCGTTTAGCAGGAAATTGAATCAAGAACATAGTACAAAATTAACTTAAACATTGTGTACGTACACTCAAGAGCCAAAACATTATGACCACCCCTACATTTTGCAATGAACTCGCCGGGATGACGTGGAAGGCACGTGATCAGGTGGAAGTGGTATTTAACTGCTGCTGGAGAGTATGGAGAATCATCTAGTTTTGTGTTATGAACTCACGAATCAACCCTTCTATCTCTTTGCTCTTTTATGTGTTTATTTTTCGCTCGTTGTCATTTTTGTGCTTACTGATAGAAGCCTCTGGATTGACGGGCTAGGCCCACAGGGTCCAGTTGCATCACCACCTTTGATGCCTTTGATGAAGAATCATTCTTTCACTTACTTCTGTGTGTCATGGGAAAGGCTGCGGATCTAAGCGATTTCGATAGAGGGCAGATTGTAATGGCTTAAAGGCTCGGAACACGTATTTCCGAAACTGCACGACTCGTGGGTTGTTCGCGATCTACAGTTGTTAGTACTTTTGCAAAGTGGATGAATGACGGTGAAATCAGCAGTAGATGACATGGTGTTGGACGTCCACATGCTATCAAAGAAAAAGGTCGTCGGAGACTGTCTCGCATGCTGAAGAAAAACCGGAGCCAGACAGTGACTCAGCTGACAACCCAATACAATGCAGGGACAAGTAGAATAGTATCGGAGCACACTGTTCAGCGGACACTGTTGGATATGGGGCTATGTAGCAAACGCCCTACTCGTGTTCCTTTGCTGATCAAGCGTCATCGGCAACTGCGCCTACGCTGGGCCCCGGAATATCGCTACTGGTCCATGGATCAGTGGGAGAGAGTTGCCTAGTCAGATGAATCACGGTTTTTCATTCATTACGCCAATGGCCGTGTCAGGATAAGCCGTCTTCCAGGCGAACAGTTGTTCACTTAATATACAGCAGGTCATACACAAGCCGGCGGTGGCGATATTATGCTTTGGGGAACATTCTCTCGGGCGTCTCTGGGACCCGTGGTTGTGGTAAAGCAGACCATGAATGCTACAGGGTATCTGAACATCATTGCGGACCAGTTGCACCCTTACATGGCCTCTGTTTTTCCAGCTGGAAATGGAATGTTCCAACAGGACAACACCCCGTGTCACAAGGCTAAAATTGTGTTGGAGTGGTTCCAGGAACAGGATGCTGAATTCCAGTTAATGTCCTGGTCTCCTATCTCCCCGGATCTCGATCCGATAGAACATATTTGGGATGTCATGGGACGGCAGCTCAGAGTTCAAAGACCACCCATTCGCAATATCTCGGATTTGCGTAACCGTTGCTTAACTCCCTGGGTACGACTCCGGCTCATACCGGCCGAAACACTTAAAGACGGACTTGGCCGGAATGGGCCGGAAGGATGAAAAATAGGGGTGGTCTTCTTTTCATCTAGGCTCTTAGTGTATAAGCATGTACCTCAAGTATATAATGTACAAAGAATTTTTTAAAATCTACAAAAATCAAAGTTTAAAACGAAAATTTTGAAAAACAAAATTAAGTCACAATCTCTAAGAGGAATGAAGAAACTGAATATGAGGAGAAAAGCCTGTAATGTAGTTTTTCTGTCAAGGCTCTTGGAGATAACTTCTTCCGCTTACGTGTTTACATTATCTCTACGGCGCCATCTCTTATCCCTGTGTCCATATTCTTTGATGTGCATATGCAATAAGCCATTTTATTCCTCTTCCCCTGTTTTGAGATTTTTTGGTACTTTTGCAATATTCCGGAGCAAATCTCGCAAAGCAGACTTTTTGGCACAGTCACCAGAACTAATCACACCAAGCAAGGTCACAACACACAGCATACACATAAACAACCGTGCATATATTATTTAGCTTAGATATCGAAGACGTTTTATGGATCTTAAAGAGAACACACACTTCGGATGAAGAATATAGACACAGGAAGAAGTGAAGGCACTGTAGTGATAATGTAAACACACGAATGAAAGAAGTGATCTCCAAGAAACAGAAAAACAATTTTACAGGTTTCTGCTCATATTCAGTTCTTCATTCCTCTTTGAAGTTGGGATTGGATTTTATTTTTTAAATTAACAATTTTGTAGATTTCAAGTATGGATTTTTAGAAATTCCTTGTACATTACAGATTTGAAGTATAGGATAATGCGTAAGCATTAAGTTATTTTTGTATTATGCTCTAGATTCAATTTTCTGTTAAACGGCTAGCTTCAAGTGGCGTTGAACATGAGTTCAACCAAGAGAAAGAGCTTGTATCATTCTTTTAGAGCAGATGGGGATTTGGAGTTCCCGCGCTGTGACGTCATTACGCCAAGACTTAGCCAATAACAATAAAGCAATTTGTCGCAACCTCACGACCTACTATAATGCCCTTCCCATTCATTTTCATGCTTACAGCAGTCAATAGACAAACAATAAACTGCCCTTCCGTTTGAAACTAAAGCCAGAATTGTCATAATTTGAGAATTTGCCCCACTGCGTGAAATCGCCTTATTAAAGCAGCAGGTGTTGATCTCAAAGGACGGTGATTCTTGTAAGAAGGTTTCCTTCCCGAACAGCGAGAGATCATTCGGGTTTTAACCTTCGAGTGAGCATTCCTCGGTATCGTACTGTTAGGGTCATATTCACCAAAATCGGGGTATCCAGGATCCCAGAACGGATCAAGGAATTAGTAGATCAGCGATCACACGCCGTTAACTGTGACATAAACTGGTGTCACATGCACCATGAGTGGATTCCCTGATCTATAAGGCGATTTCACGCAGTAGGGCAAATTCTCAAATTATGACAATTTTGGCTTTAGTTTCAAAAGGAAGGGCAGTTTATTGTTTGTCTATTGGCTGCTGTAAGCATGAAAATGAATGGGAAGGGCATTATAGTACTTCGTGACGTTGCGACAAACTGCTCTATAAGGCGATTTCAAGCAGTAGGACAAATTCTCAAATTATGACAATTCTGGCTTTTAGTTTGAAACGGAAGGGCAGTTTATTGTTTGTCTATTGGCTGTTGTAAACATGAAAATGAATGGGAAGGGCATTATAGTAGTTCGTGACGTTGCGACAAATTGCTCTATAGATTAATTATTGCAAATATGTAAGCGATGTTTTGATTGGTCAATAAACGATATTCTCCGGGGATAGTTCTCATGCTAAGTTGATTTACATATTTACTCAACCAGACATAAATATCGTTTGAGGAAATTATAAATTTAGTCAAGGATCTGTAGTTTTACTGATATTTGCTCACGAAATAAGAATGGAAGAATATAAAAGGAAGAATTTTGATGAAACCGAGGCAGAATCTTTTCTGAAAAATCTGGAAAGATCCAGTAGCAAAATACCTTGATGCTAACAAAAATTTTTCAGCAGAAGATAGAGCATTATTCTTTTCCGAAGGAGCTGAAATCGTGTCATCTAGCATTCGAATTAATGATTCAGCTGTATATTTATTAAAACGATAACGCGACCGAAAGTCCACATCATCCAAACAATCCAAATCATTTGTTCTATCTGGATGCACAAATCTTTTCCTGCGGCTTTCTGTTATTTCCAACATTTGTAAAACTTCGAGATCTTCTAAATCTGAAAATATATCCGCCATGTTTGTTTTCAACGCAGAGCGCATGCGTAAAATGTAGTATCCGTGGATTAGGCAATTAATCCTCCAAATTCGGGGGATCAGAAACAGGGGATTAAAATGAGCTGAAAGCCGCGGATTCTCGTTGAAGAATACGAAAATGCTGATTCGCGGTTAGATCCAAGTATTAAAATCGTGGTGAATATGATCCTAAATGGAAGAGGATGGAGTCTTCAGAACCACAATTTAATTAACACACATTTTTAATAAACATAACGCTTTTACAAACACATAGATATTGGTAACAGAAACTTTTAAACAGACACTCGGCTTTAATAAAGATTTGTATAGCAGCACTGGCTAGAAAAGAACCAGATGTGTAGAAAAGAATAGGAGCGTCTACATAGAACGATGATCAGAGCAATGGAATAGCAAGTGGTTGAAAGTGGTAGAGAAAGAAATACTTCAAGTGCGCATGCTCTATAAGAGGAGTGGCCAAGCTCCTTGATTGTCCGAGCCATTTTTCAAAATTTGAAATATTTCGAGAGCCGCAATTAAATACGTATTTAAAAAGTATGCAAAAATATTATTATTATTATTATTATTATTATTATTTTTATTTTTATTTTTATTTATTTATTTATTTATTTTTTTTTTTTTTTTACAGAAATTATATTTATTGAATGTCATTTGGAAGTTCATTGTCCTTTAATTTTTCAAAGAATTTTTTGAATTGTCGATGATTTTTTGCATTGGTGCGAATGTAATTTACAATGTATTACACTGCTTTCATAACATCAGGATATTTTAAATATTTTGTAACAAGATGTTCTCGGTGAATTATGCAGTGAATCGGTATGAATTGTGGAATTTGAGAATCATCTCTTAAAAGGACAATTATACCGATTTTTTTTACCCAGCATTGCCGGAGCTTCATCAGTTGTAATAATTTTTTAAATATAATAATACAAAAATGAAAAGGGAACTCGAGTACATTTATCGAGAGCCACAAATAATCCTTCAAAGAGCCGCATGTGGCTCACGAGCCGCAGGTTGGCCACCCCTGCTGTATAATTTCAAGCTCGCGCTGACTCTCCGTTGAAATTACAGTAATTCTTGTAAAGTCACCACACCCGGATTGATATAGAAGTGAGCATTTTTATGAGGCGGTGTATTCTAGACTTCTAATAGAGATTGGTGTGTTGTGTGAAATATACTCTAAGAATGATAAGAACTACTTACGAATCTGATGTTTCTGAATCACTAAAATTTCCAGATTCATGCTCCTTCCATCTTTTGTACTTTTCAATAAGATCAATGATGTAGGAATTCTTCTTGGCTTTTCTTATAAACGGAAATTTAAGAAGTTCTTTGGCTGTCGGTCTCTGCAATAAAAACATTTCAAAGTAAAATAGTTGACAGTGATATATGTTTCCTTTAACAGTAATGATGAATATACTGTGAAACCTCAATCCATCGGTTTTCAAGGGGATGGAAAATGGGAAATAATAAATAAGGGAACACGATGGAAACAGGTAATGGACATAGAAATTCCATAAAATGTAGTATTTATAACACTAATTGGTGGTATTTCATATTTTATAAAAGGTGACATATTTAGAACGATATTTACATATATATATATATATACATACATATATATATATATATACATACATATATATATATATACATACATATATATATATACATACATACATATATATATATATATACATACATATATATATTATATACACAAAAATATATATATATATATATATATATATATATATACATACATATATAAATATATACATACATATATATATATATATATTACATACATATATATATACATATATATATAAATATATATATACATACATATAAAAGATATATACATACATACATTATATATATATATACATACATACATATAAAATACATACATATATATATACATACATATATATATATATATATATATATATATATATATATATATATATATATATATACATATAATGTGTGTGTGTAGAAATTGGACCCAAAGTGCAACATTGTCATTTGAATACACCTTTAAATGATATATTCATTACAAAAAATAATAAACTGTTATTTTAAATTTAATGATTTTATATTATAAAAAGAGGGGAAAAAGTTTAACATAAAGCAATTTACACAATATATAATGATCAAAAATAATGTATATAATTATTATATTAGCAATTAAAATTGAAGTAACCAGTTATGTGTTTGATAAAACTAACAGGGTAATTAATTACATAACTACTACTATAAATTCATTTAAATTCTCATTGCTATTATTTCTTGAATATATATATTATATGACAAAAGTAAAAAAATCTCTTAGAAATAATATGCTAGTTCTTAAATAGCCACTGTTGAAAAAATAAATGTAAACATTGTTAAAATGGTTTCTTCCCAAAGTTCCCAAAATTCCGAGTTTATTCCCCAAAATTCCCGGGTTTATTCCCATCTCTTTAAAATTCCTGGTTTTTTACATCTCTGTCTATAACTTCAAGCTTGCGCTGACTCTCTGTTGAAGTTACAGTAATTCTTGTAAAGTCGCCACACCCGGTTTGATATAGAGGTGCGCATTTTTATGATCCGGTGTATTATAAGTAGAGTTGTGAGCAGTGGAAAAAACCGGGTTTTTTGGGAAGGGAATTTTGAAAATTTCCAAAACATGGGAATTTTGAAGTATTTTGAAATCGCCAATTCCTATGACACAATGGAAACCACTATTTTTTTCTGTCTTTGTTGTAGACCTCAAAAGTTGATATTTTCAAAAATTTAACTATTATATGCTATGAAAAAAACATTGAATAATTGGGATTAACTAACTCTATTTGGCAAGGTATCCCGTTTAGCATGAAAGTATGAGTATATTTTTCCTTTTGAGAAATATCCAATATTTTTATTATTACATAAATATTAGGCAATCATCTGTAGTGTCACAAAACCCATAAATCATTATTTTTCTTGGATTTCTCTCTCTCTCTCTCTCTCTCTCTCTCTCTCTATTATATATTATATATATACATATACATATATATATATATATATATATATATATATATATATATGTAATATTAAAATCCCTTATTTAAGTATTTTAATATTAATTTAAGAACTTTTGTTCATAAAGTGAGTTCGGAGTTTGCGCGATAATTCTGATTTTCCCTCCAGACACGCTATAGACTTAGTACAGCCTCTGTCTGGACTACTTTAGCCAATAGTTAGCGAGTTCTCTTTAAACATAGGTATTTTGTATCACGTGATCAATTATGCTTAGGGATTATTCGTAATCTTTTAGTTTAGGAATCCTTACTTAAAAAGTATATGCGGGACCAGATAATCTGTGTGCACGAAGCTGTAAAGCTGTCTATTGTTGTATGGATTTCATGTTTATTACCAGAAATAAACTGTATTGTAATTTTGAATGAGTCTCGCCATATATTATATATATATATATATATATATAATGTGTGTGTGTGTAGGAATTGGACACAAAATGCAACAGTGTCATTTGATTACACCTTTAAAGGATATATACAATACAAAAAATAAACTGTTATTTTAAATTTAAAGATATTTATTTTTATATTATAAAATGAGGGGAAAAAGTTTAGCATAAAGCAATTTACATAATAAAAAAATCAAAAATAATGTCTGTAATTTTATTATATTATCAACTAAAATGGAAGCAACCAGTTATGTGTTCGGTAAGACTAACAGGTCATTAATGACATAAGCACTACTATAAAATCATTTAAATGCTTATTGCTATTATTTCTAAATATATACATACATATATATTATATATATAAATATATATAAATATAATATATATATTATATAACATATAGATATATATATAATAAATATATATATAATATATATTATATTTATAATATATAAATATGTATAAATAATATATAATAAATATAATATATATATATATATATATATATATATATATTTTACCAAAAGTTAAAAAAAATCTCTTAGAAATAGTATGCTAGTTCTTAAATAGCCACTGTTGAAAAAATAAATGTAAACATTGTTAAAATGATTTCTTCCCAAAATTCCGGGTTTATTCCCCAAAATTCCCATACTACATATCTAACATATTTCTACATATCTACATATATATTTTTACATATCTAATTATAAGACTTGTAATAGAGATCGGTGTGTTGTGTGGAATATACTCTACGAATGATAAGAACTACTTACGAATCTGATGTTTCTGAATCACTAAAATTTCCAGATTCATGCTCCTTCCATCTTTTGTACTTTTCAATAAGATCAATGATGTAGGAATTCTTCTTGGCTTTTCTTATAAACGGAAATTTAAGAAGTTCTTTGGCTGTCGGTCTCTGCAATAAAAACGTTTCAAAGTAAAATATTTGACAGTAAAATATGTTTCCTTTAACAGTAATGATGAATATACTGTGAAACCTCAATCCATCGGTTTTCAAGGGGATGGAAAATGGGAAATAATAAATAAGGAAACACGATGGAAATACAAATTCCATAAAATGTAGTATTTATAACACTAATTGGTGGTATTTCATATTTTATAAGAGGTGACATATTTAGAACGATATTTAGCATTTTTATGCTGTTGTTTCTAATGCCACATGGACGAGACAAGGTTCGTCCCCCCCCCATGGCGTGTTAAAACTCTTTTATTTGCTCGCTCTCGGAATTTGTACTGCGAACGTTGCAGAAGCTTTTAAAGGCGATGGAGCAATTGGATCATATGGGCCAAGCCCTTCAATCCAGAGGTCTTTATAAGTAAGCACAAAGATGACAAAGAGCGAAACATATAAACAAATAATAGAGTACAGAGAGAGAAAGATGGTTTGGTTTGGTTTTGGAGCGCTACGGTCTACTTTTTGTAACACGAGGGCTAATGAGACAGGGACCTACTGCTTAAAGCCGATTCCGAACGGCTACGAACATCCATGCCATAGTGGGGAACTCCGGTTCCGAAGGCCAGCATCCTAACCATTTGGCCATCGTTCGGCAGATAGAAAGGTGGTTTTGGTTTGGAGCGCTACGGTCTACTGTTTTGCACACCAGGGCTAATGAGACCGGGACCTACAGCTTAAAGCCGATTCCGAACGGCTACAATAACCTGATTCGAAACAACATCCTCGGCAGATAGATCCTATATCACGAAACATCCGATTCCGAAGTAAATTCCCATTAAACGTAGAATCGTTATAGAAATGACGTGAGTTCATGGCACAATAACTAAAGAGTAGAGAGTTTATGGATAGAAAACATAAAAATATTTTTGTGGCCAGGGACATCCGTACAAAATACGTAAATATAATAAATTAAAATGATCGGAATCGTGAAAATTTGAAAAAAAAATTGAAAAAATTGATAAATACGTATTTTAAAAATTTTTAAATTGCATTAAAAATCAGAAAATGGCTTAAAAATGATAATAGTAAAAAGTTTTAAATAATAATTGAATTAGGCTTTGAGAATTTTTGACATCGTCAGGGACAGAACCGTGTACCAGAGGAATACGATTGAACGTAGTAGAAGCAACTAGCTTCCGTGGACATGCAGAACACAGAGACACCTGCATCCATAACTTTTCGAGGGGACAACACTCTCGCAATTTAAGCTCGAGAAATTTCAAGAGCGATTTCACGCAACGTCACGAACGACTTTAATGCCCTTCGCATTCAGTTTCATATTTACGATAATAGCCAACTTATATGCGGTTCTTCCGTTTGAAATAAAAGCTAAATTCGCCATGAGTTTAGATGTGCCATGCTGCGTGAAACTGCCTTACATCTAAAGACTGGACTTCCCAAGGAAGCTAAATGAGCAGCATGCTGCAATACTTACGTTCGCGGGGTCTTTGTTGAGGCAAGCTTCGACGACTTCCCTGAACTGCTTGCTGTAATTGCCATTGAGCTGGGGCGGGTTGCTCTTGGGTATGAGAAGCAGGACCTTCATGGGGTGCAGGTCTGAATGAGGCGCCTTACCCTTGGCCAGCTCGATGGCTGTGATGCCCAGACTCCAGATATCCGCCTGAAAAACATTCCATTTCAAAGGATTAGCAATAATTGCTATTGTGATGAGGCGATTTAGATCAGTAATATAATGGATTAATTAATACGAGAAGTAAAATGCTTGGGATCTAATCTGACCTCATCACATCTTTTGCAAAAGGGAGAGGACAATAAAAATTATTTCAACGGTTTTCGTCTTGTGCAGGGTTCTGATCGTAGTCCCAGATTAGAATCCTGTCCCTAAGGAACAATGCCCAATTTGAAGGGATAAGGTTTTCCACGGCGGTTTCAATGCGGGGTTAAGGAGAGTGGAGGTGTGTTGGAGCATAGAGTCGAATCAAGGAGAGTAGAGAAGTCAGAAGTCAGAGGAGACGACTGTGACAGTGAGACTTCGGGGGTCCAAGAAGAATAGCCTTAAGTTCGACAGAGACTCCGGAGACGTTTGGAACATCTCGTGGCTGCCAGCAGTGTTCTTGTACCAAATATTACAGCCGCACCTCAAATACTCAGAAGAAAGCCCTGATCAGACCGAAGAAAGATTGAAATTTGCTACCACACATACCCAATCATGATTAGCTCTCAACCAGCAGTGTTCCTGGCACGCCATACTTACCCACAAAG
>CM063507.1:98317178-98357178 GCA_032207245.1 Pardosa pseudoannulata | reverse complement strand
TCTACCCAATAAAGTAGGTGTTTTGATTCAGTCATGGACAGCTGGTATGATGAAACAAGACACCGGCTTGACTGAAGAACAGGGTGCCCCCGCCAACTTGGCGATAAAGCTCTGGGCAGGGTAGCCTAACATTTTCTCCTGTTCTCGCCGTGTCCAAACAATCTGTATCTATATTTTAATCCACTATATAATAATAGCCTAAGTTATCTGTACGTCTGTCCTCGATTTTATGAAGCGGTTGGACCTGGAATGGATAGAGGCATCCATAGTTAGCAAAATTCAAAGAGAGTAATGTTTATCTTCTCCCAAACTATAGATCCGATTCTAAAATAAATTGGTATAAATATGCTTCGTATCACAGCGAAAAATACTGCCTTCTTTAAAACGTTCGAAATCCACCCCTTTCCCTCTTTTCGAGCTTTTAAGGCCATTATTTCAACTCCTATTTTCCCCGGTTAAGAGCAGGCGATTAAATTTATCAATTTATCCCATAATAAATAGGTAAAAATAACATTTTTCTAGCATTCTGACGTCATTCCTTTAACCATCTCATTGAATCATTTCTTATTTTAAATTATTTAAATTATGCCTTATTTTCATACGTTTTATCACTGAACTTAGATATTACGTAAATAATTTTCTTTTATATTTGGCTTAAATAATAGATTAGGTACATATGTGATAATTTTAAATTGAATCATCGATTATTTTTTGTTGCAAGATAATTCTCAGCCAAACAACAAACCATTTTTTTACCTGCCTCTTAAGGTACTTTAGAATTTTGGAAAATTAAAAATTTTACTGATCCCGTCATGTGACGGGTTATATTCTTGTTAATATTATATTTGTATCGAGCTCTTCGTGTGGAATCCATTTCTTATGTAATAAATGCGTGTAATGCTTAAAAATATTAGAACCGTTAAAGGTTCCCTATGGCTAATCTATATATATAAAAATGAATTTGTGTCTGTCTGTCTGTACTCAATAGACTTAAAAACCATGCATCCAATCGGCGTGAAAATTTGGGTAATTCTTAGATATATCCCTGGGAAGGTTTTTGTAAATTTTTATCGTTCGAAATTTATTCCTTCCCCTATTTCGAGCATTTCATGTCATTATTCCAAGCATTATTTTCCCCGGTTAAACGAAAACGATTAATTTTTTAATTTATCGTATCATAACTAAGTGAAAGAAGCAATATTTCTAGCAATGTGACGTCATTCCGTTAATTCCACGTAATTGTTTAAAGCACGATTTTCCCCGGTTAAAGCAGGAAATTAAAATTTTCAATTTATCACATAATAAATAGGTGAAAACGATATTTTTCTATCATTATGACGTCATTCCTTTAAATGTCTCATTTATTCATTTCTTATTTTATGTTATTTAAACATCGTCTGCGTAGTATCCATTCGATTTGACCTGGAAATTTAGATATAAAGTGATTAACTTTCATTTATATGCATTTTTATATAAAAACTAATTTTAAATTTAATTTTTGGTTAATTTTACTTTACAATGAAATGTTTATCAACAATATTCTAACAACGAAAAGTACAAGTTTCAGTGACCCTCATAGGCAAATAAAAACCTATCATTCGCTATGCACGATAAAAAAATCTTTGTTTAAAAGTAATATATTAAGTTCACCGTAGCGAAGTACGGGCATACTTGCTAGTTTTTAATAATTTGGAGCTGTTGGATTTGTAAACTGTTAAGGGATTAATTACCCACAAATGTAAATTCCCGCTTTCTCAGTGGTTTTGGTTAATTACGAAAATGTATATAATTCCATTACAATGGCGGAATCTACATCAATTAAAGTCGCCAAAATACCAAGGGATACAATGTTGTTTGGATGAAATACCTTTGTGTTTTAGTAAAAATCGCCAATAATTTCACCAAATTTGCCAAGGGGCACTTTATCTTCAGTAGTAATCAAGACACCGTTTCCAGTTACGACATATCTTTATTGCCATAGCGTTAATTGGATAGGTTACCACTGCATTACACTAAGGGGACGAACTGTTATATCACCTAACATGAAAAATCCAAGAAAAATCTATGAAAGGTCTAAGAAAACATTTAAGATAAAAAAAAATCTGGAAAATCTAAGAAAAAAATCTTTGAAAAATCTGTCTCCTGATAGCGTGAATCCCCTTTTTGTTTTTAGGATTCCTAGGACCATTCTTTTAAATTGATCGCTAGGGCACTATAAAGTTTTAATTGGTTAGACCCCTTTCCTGAGGGCATGAACTGGAACTCTAGTGGTCTGTCTAGATTAGAGGTTCAAAGAGACGCAGGATTTTACCCTTGATTTTAGATTCGAAAACCCCTGAGAATTTTCTCGCGCTGTTATGAAGGTTTTTGGCTATAAATTTACTTTTATTGAACTATCAAATTACGAGAACATGGTTCCCACTCTTTTGCTTCTGAAAATTTCAAGCATTTTTCAATGACTTTTCCAAAACCTAATATATTTTTCAAGCACCTCTTTGATATACTGTTTATAATTGAAAAAATTAAAATAACTTCCCAAAACAGTAGAACTATATATAAAATATTCACTCTTTTCCCAGAAAAAAAATCAGACTTTTGGAATAATATAAAAAAAGGAAGGGCTATAAGCACACGAATACTGGTTTAAAAATATACAATTTCTTTTTATATACATTTGACATCACTAACTAAACTGAAATAAGCAATCAAAGAAAACAAGTCAAATTTTGCTTCGCTACTGAGGCATCCAGACACAAAATGGTTGGTTGGTTGGTTGGGAGCACTACGGTCTACTTTTTGCTACACGAGGGCTAATGAGACCGGGACCTACAGCTTAAAGCCGATTCCGAACGGCTACGAACATCCATGCCACTGTGGGATTCGAACCCATGAACTCCGGTACCGAAGGCCAGCACCCTAACCATTCGGCCATCGTTCGGCCCAGACACAAAATGGAAAAAAAAAAAAAAAAAAAAAAAAAAAAAGCAAAACAATACTAATGTAGCCTAAACACTATGGCCAATTGTTCACCCCTTTCTGATGATGACCTTAAGCGGTGGTTCACGGGTTGCATCCACACGCTGGGCCACTAAATGAGCCGAGCGCATTGATTTGTCCATAGGGTCTTCTGCTCACTTTAGTTGCGCATCTGGATGCCTTTGATCTTTGGAGAAAAACCGCCTTTGAAGCCATCGTCTGCTGCCATCGGCCACAATAAGCCAAAGCCCTTCTAGACGGTGGTAATGGCTTGCAGTGGACCATAGTGGGAGGGGCCTTTAAAAAATCTCTTTCAAAGCCCTTATCTTTCTTTCATCAAATGAAAAACAAAAATTTCTAATTCTGGATGACATTGAACTCTGAGCTTGTCTCCCCCTCCCTCCAAGCCGGCGACAGTAGCTAGTGCAGTTTGCAGCACATGAAAGACGAGGCCCGTGACATGCCCACAATTACTGATAACGATCCTTCTCAATTTTCCGGTACAGACATAAATTAACATTTTACAGGGACTTGAAAAAGAAAAATCAAGCACCAGACCTTAAATTCAATGACCTCAAAGAAAATTCAAAAACTTTTAAGGCCTTAAAAAACAAAAAGAAAATTTATTGAAAAGCACTTTTCAAGACCGTGGGAACCCTGGAGAAGATCCTGACAGTATATTCCTTAAGGGGCCACATTAGAGATTTTATTAAAAATCTCTACATTACTTTACAGATTTAGTTCTCTTTTCCCTTACACACTCACACATACACACACATATATATATATATAAATATATATATATATATATATATTTATTTATTTATATATATATACATAGGTATTTGTGCTGTGGTCAAGTATTTCGTTGGTATACTAACAAAATTTGACCCAGAGATACATAAAGACTCCTTAAGGTATCTGTCTACGTTCGGAGAACTTTTTTCTTTAAAACGTCGAAACTAATTCATGTTTTTACATTTTTAGATTTATTTTTTATATTATCATAGATAGTTGCACTTAAAAAATTTATTCCTGGAGAAGATTTTATAAAATTTCTAATAAATGAAGAAAATTTAGTAAAAATATCGGGTTCTTTCAAAAGGTCTAATTTTTTATTAAATTAAATTATTTCAATATTTTTTGATGAAACACATTTCTTATACACTGGACTAGTGAATCACCTAAAATCTTTGCTTAATTTACATTTGGTAAAAAATTTTGGTCCTTCAAAATCATACACATTGAATTTTTAACGAATTTTCATTACTTTTATATCTAACTATGAGTATGTTGGTTTTCGGCTTTTTCAGGAGAGGATAGAATATAACTCGGTTTTAGACTTTTAGAAAAAAATGGAATACGCTCATATCTTTCTTACATGTTTTATTTTCACTCTCACTAACCACACTCTAGTTTAGTTTTTAAACTTCTAACAACACTGACAAGTGTTGCCAAAATACAAAAAGGAAAAGTTTTAGAAACACAAAATAATAATTTACAAAAATAATATTTACAGTTAAGGATTAATTCTAAATTAAATATACCGTTACAAGTGTAACATCATTAAAAATTATCCAAATTTAAATCTTTTAGGTCATTTACTAGTAAATACTATGAAAAGCATTCATAATAATTTTCAACAAAATATTTTAAGAACTTTTTGAGAAATCACATTTCAAGTTTCAACATTTTATTAAAAATACCGTTCTGAGAAAAACGCATTTGAAGTTTATGAAAGCAACTTTAACTATTAAAAAATTAAAATACATGTTTAAAATTCCCCACACTTTCTTGCTTCAAAACTTTCTAATTGCCAAGTTGCTAATTATTAAAAATACTAGAAAAATGTTTAAATTAATCTTCATGAAAATTAAAAAAGTTTTGTCCAAAAAATGCTCTTTAAAAGGCTTTAAATTCACAACTTCCGGTTCTGAAGTCGCTACTTCCGTTTTGTTTTGACAGCTGTCACTGATGTTTAAATAGCTGTAACTTTTCTTTAAAATGTCGTAGAGACAAAACAAAAACAGATTTAGAAGCCTAAAAGTTGAAATTTTACAATAGGCAAAAAATGACGTTTTCAACGTAGATGGATACCTTAAATATAGATAGCTAAATGTTGGGAAATAGATTGTAAAATTACCTTTAATATCTCTGTGAACTTTCCGTTCTGAGTGCAGGTAATCAAGGCCTCTTAAAACATCTCGAAGTACTATAGCAATATGAATTTCTTCAAATTTTGTAGCTTTCATTAAATCGAGGGCGGAACCACCTCCTAAGTATTCCATTATGATCCATAATTTTGGTCCCTGAAAGAAAATCGAAGAGATTTATACAATAAGTTCTTAAATAGTAAAAATCTGTAAAATATATGCTGTGTCACTTTTTGTAGAATTTTGTAATAGCTTTGGTTTATTAAAAGCCACGTGGTGCCGTCCTTTATTTATTTATTTATTTTTAGAAAACACCATTTTCTGCCGTCATTTTAGTTTGGCGATTTTCAGAAAATGGGGTTTTTGCCAAGATCGCCAAGAAAAAAAAAGCATGGCGGCCGGAAGCGATGCAGGTATCGCATCTGTTCCTAGCTGAATTAAAAGTCAATATTGAGTTATGTTCTCAAAATAAGCGAAACATTTTTCAGAAAAGAACGCTGAAATTTTATCACGATCGTTAAGAATATGGTGTGAACACTAAACTGCGATTAAGCCCCGATTTCAAGCTTGATATCAGAATAGTTCTTAGAATGAGAAAAAAAATTGTAAATATGATCATTTAAACGGATTTTGTGAAATAAAACTTCATCAAAATTATCGCATTATAGAGTGTACACAAACTTTTCCCTCAAGCTGTTTCCAACTTTAAATTACTGTTAAGTTGAACGGCAACGGAAAGATATCCAGTTAATTATTGTTTTTATTACGCCTGTTGAAATACATTTTATCGTATGGTTCGATATAACATGAACGATTAGAATTAACGGGCGATTAGCAACTCACATAAAATGCAGTTAATCGCTGATAAGCTCTAACAGAATCTGAAAAAACGAGGTATAAAACTTTTAACGCCGTTAATATAGAAACCTTACTGCAAATATCTCAAATAAATATTTTGTAAATTTACTTATTTTACTTTATTTTCAGCTATATCGTTTTAATCTGAGTTCTTTTTTGTATCACTGAAGCATCACTTAAAGATCTAAATAACGTGAGAAATACCACTTTCAATCCATCACATTTTAAGATCTTCTAAAGTCTGAGAAAATGCTCTCATAATTCTTATTTCTAGAAACTTATCTAAAACTAATTGACCAAAAAGTTATTTGTGCTGCTTAAGAAACCAAAACAGGATGGAAGTTTTGCAATAAGGCGATTTCACTCAGTAGGGCAAATTCTCAACTTATGACAATTCTGGCTTTAGTTTCAAATGGAAGGGCAGTTTATTGTTTGTCTATTGGCTGTTGTAAACATGAAAATGAATGGGAAGGGCATTATAGTAGGTCGTGACGTTGCGACAAATTGTCTTATTGCAACGTTCTTGGGTTTCCTCTACATCAAGGAGATAGAAGGGCAAGTTCCCGGCCTAAAAGAAAACAAAGAACTACACAGGTGCCTAGAACCTGGAATTCCACTCGTCCTGTGATTGGCTGGTAAGTACATTGGCAGCGATTTCTAAAATTGGCGAAATATCTTGGAGATGTTTTCCACGATTGGCTCCTTATTCATTGATTTCGACTGGATTCTTATCTATTTATTTCTCTTCATTTATCCATTATCTATTCCTTTATTTAGAGAATTTGGAACGTACAAAGGACGGGAATTGAAAGTTCTAATTGTAAATATTGCAGCTCTGTGTTTTTATCAGAAAAAGTATTAAACAGAGCATGTAAAAGTTCCTCATTCCGGTAAACTATAATTAATTTAATTTGTAACTTAATTTTAATTAAATATCAGTAGCATTTTTTTATTTTTATTTAGTCAGTCTTCAGGTCTCATTGTCCTCGCTCAAGTGAAACTATTGGACCTGGTGTTTTTGATAGTATAATTAATGAGAACCCGTTCTTCAAATTTAGTCAGTCTTCAGGTCTCATGGTCCTCGCTCAAGTGAAGCTACTGGATCTGGTGTTTTTGTTGGTATAATTAGTGAAAACCCGTTCTTCAGATTTAGTCAGTCTTCAGATCTCATGGTTCCTTGCTCAAGTGATGCTATTAGACCTGGCGTAGGCTTGGGTAACAATAGCTAACAAATGAAGGAAAAAAACCGAAAGTAAAAGTTGAGACAACTTACCTTTAAGTACGATCCGTAATATTTAGTGACATACGGGCTATCACACTGCGACAAGACCATAATTTCTTGCCTTATGTCTTCAATCTCTTCCAAAACTTCCTCTAGGTCTATAATTTTGATAGCGACCACCTGCTGCGAGCGATTGTTGACGGCTTTGAACACCTCTCCAAATCCACCCTGGCCGATTTTCTCCTGCTTCGTAAATATGAGTTCAGGGTCCATTTGCTGAAAAAAAAGAAAGATTTCGTTGCAAATGTTGCAAAAATTTGTATGTATTGGGGATTCCTACTTTTATATATTAAAGGAACAATAGAATTGCAAATTGACATAGACACAAAAAATAAGACACTTTTTTTTCCAATCCAGCAGACAGAATAGACAACAATATTGGCGCCAAACGGAGATCAACAGATCTTCGTTCTGAAGCTGTCGCTCATTTAGCCCTGCCCAGAGCACATGTATCTACGAGTATGAGTAACACTTCCCCCGCAAAGTAAGTCCTCATAATTTAGTAATAAGGACCAAGCAGAACACCCCCATGTTTAGCCAACTATCCTGGCACCAAACAGAGATCAACCGATCTCGTTTCTGAAGCTGTTACTCATTTAGTTCTACCCAGAGCACATGTAGCTTGAGGAATGCTACGAGCGCGAGTAACACTGCCCCCGCAAAGTGGGTCCTCATAATTTAGAAGGAGGGACCAAGCAGAACACCCCCATGTTTAGCAAACTATACTGGCTCCAAACAGAGATCAACCGATCTCGGTTTTGAAGCTGTTGCTCATTAAGCCCTACCCAGAGCACATGTAGCTTGAGAAATGCTACGAACTCGAGTAACACTGCCCTGCAAAGTGGGACCTCATAATTTAATAGTAAGAACCAAGCAGAACGCAATCAAGCTTAGCCCAAGCTTAGAGTTTACATGTTTAATATTTAAACTTCCTTCGTTTAAAACAGCATTCACGTCAGGTTGAATTACGGACATTCTGTCTCTTACAAATACCTACACTACTGGTCGGTTGTTTGGTATCGTGTCTGTAATAACGCCGAGCGGTCGCGCTGTCTATGTCCGGTTGTCAGTCACACCCTAGTCATTTGGGTACGACTTCGCATGGGTTTCTTGGAATGCAGCGGCGTTTGATGTTAAATAATCAGAACCATGGATTTTCACACTTAATGATGGTTTATTTATTTAACAAAAAGAAACATTTAAAGAAAAATTAAAGTGTATACAGTGCAACCTTTCATCCAGAGAGAAGATCACTCTAGATCAACCTATTCTCCCAGAGTTCAGCCAGGGATGCTCCCGCTTTTTCTTTTCCCAAACAGTAAACCTCGGTTTAAGGGGAGATCAGCATCCCCCCTCTCTTTGACCCTTGTCCTTGGAGTAGCGAAAGTGCCCTTAGCGCCTGGCGGACTTGGTCATACAAAGCACAATTCATTTTTCTCTATCGGTGCGTTGATAGACGACACGCTTGACACCTGCAATTTTCAAATTGTTCACCGCTTGCAATGATGTCTTACAATGAACAAAAGTTTGCTTTAACAAACGCTCGTCTAGATCACCGACAGAGGCGTACGCGACTCTAACAGTGTCTCTTCAGAAGTCGTATGACTTTTCACTGAAAGATAGCACATTCATGGAAAAATGGTTCTCATTAGAGAATTTGGACTAAGAGTGGGTACTCGTAATTTAGAAGCAGGACCAAACCGAAGATTCCTAGCTTGGGCTGAGGCATCGTTTGAATTTTGAGGACACTGCTACCACAAACTTATTTTACGTGTCCCAGATCCCTTTAATGAATACGACGGAACTTTGAACAGTGAAAGCCTCGAACCCACAACCTTTCTTTTATGAGCTCAACGCCTTTGTCGACTGAGCTACTGAGGTTCGACATGCTTTTTTACTGTGGTGAGAAAGTCAAGCTAGGCATACGTTTTATAACGGAAGGAAAATTTTCAAATTTGAACACATATTGTACTTTGATAAAACTTATTAAAAACTTTCTTTCTCTTACAATTTTAATTTAATACTGAAAAAAAAAATCTGATGTGGCAACCATTTAACTTCTTTCTATGCCTGGCAAACTGCAGGTTTATATATATATATATATATATATATATATATATATATATATATATAATATATATATATATATATATATATATATATATATATATATATATATATATATATATATATATATATATATATATATATATATAAAGCGATGAATTATCATTTGTACATTCAAGATTTTACGTTAGTTTCGTTTCTAAAGGGGACGTGGACGAAAGATAGCCGATTCGGTACCAGATTTTGCGTATTCAAAATCAAACTGCGGCTATTCCCGGAAGTATCGTTTTTGTGGAAATTGGGAGAATACAGAAAATAGAATGTACCACTGATTCACTGAAGTCACTTTCAGACAACTAAGCGAAGACAACTAAACTGCGTCCGTTAAAGATTGTGACTTGTTCATGGACGATTGGTTTGGAGAGCTACAGTCTACTGTTTTGCTCACGATTGCTAATGAGACCGGGATCTACTGTTTGAAGCCAATTCTGAATTGCTACGAACATCCCTGACAGAAGCGAGAGTCGAAACCGCGAACTCCTGTACCGAAGTCTATTCGGTCATCAATCAACTATGGACGATTGGAATCCATTTATTGACATGAAATTTGAGGATTATGCCTCAGTTGATAGTAATTTAACAATGCTGAACCTATGCATAAACTGCCAAATGGGTAAGGCTCTGCTCTTTGGTATCAGAGCTTTTGGGTTTTAATCGCACTGCTGGCATGGATATTCGTAGTCGTTCGAAATCAGCTTTAACTCCTTTAGGACCAGCGTACTGGGAATGAAACGCGGTGTCGGCACCGAATGCTCTGAAATGGAGCGCCGAAACGTTTGGGTTTCGAAAACAGAAGTGTGATACTGAAGAATGTTCTCAATGGCGTTAATTAATTGCTCAAAACAGACGCACTTTTAATATAAAACACTTTTTATTATATTTACGTATGCGAGATCTTTAAAAGCACAGAAAATGTCACATAGAAGAAGAATTTATGGCGTAAATAATATTAGCATATTAAAGCACAAAAGCAACTCAAGAGCCATTTTTTCTCGCATACGAAAGAACAACCATGTTTTCACTAACAAAAATCGTTCGTTGCCACTCGCAACTTACAGAGAAAAAATAAAATAAAAAAGGTAATATGTGGGTAGAACATCAATTTTAACAGACGATTTGACACCGTTACTGGCCCGCGCATTTTAAGGAATTAAGCCTAGTTTTATAAAAAAAAATTCCTATAAAATCAGCACTTTAATATAATGATTGCAATTTTACAAATTCTGTATATAAAATGCTATTACTTAATATGTATTAATATAAATAATATTTCATCCATATGCAAAATACTAGAATTATAACTATGCAAAAGAAAACAAATACTATACATGCAAAAATATAGTTACAAAAACTACATATTTCTATGTAATTTAAAAAGAAGAAAATTGAGCGATAATTTCGACGTAGCTAAGAAAACTTTACATTATCTTTCTAAATGAATTCAACGTGATTCTAAAGTGCATTCACAGTATCGGGAAATTTTAGAGGAGTATGAAGATAAACAAATTACTAAGCGTGTACCAGATAATTGTCAGCCTAAAAAGAAACCATTTTTTTTTAATCTGCCTCATGGGGTTCTTTACAATTCTCGAAAATTAAAAATTTGACTGATTCCGTCATGTGACGGGCTATATGCTAGGTAATATATGAATATTTTACGTTATTTTCAGCGTGGCAATTCTAAGGAAAAAAAAAAAAAAGATAATGCTGCGTAACCAGCATCCTGGTCCCTGAGAATTTTTCCCTGATATAAATTATAAGATGCTGCGTGAGAGAAAACAAGACCCGGTGATAAACGAGGTCATCTCAACTCTATACGCTACAGAGGCCATGAATAGAATTCCTGGCTACTTCAGCGAAAGATGTGATCGCAGAATATTTCCTTTCATACCCAGCGGGCGTGAATGAGTGACACGAAATTCACTGAATTCCCTCTTTTAAAGAAAATAATTCTTTTACCGGCATTGAACTCCAAGAACAACGAGCACAATAACTAAAAAAATACATTTTTTTGTGTATTAAGTGGATGATGCAAGCCATATTATAACTACATGCAAAGAAAGTAATTTGAGGATTTTTTTTTTGTAACTATCGTCTGCTCTTAAAAAGAAAATGTTTTGTAAAGTGGAAACATTGTTTTCTTTTGTTGAAAACAGTAATCAAGGTTTATACTCTGTCGGCAAGGGGAATAAATAAATAAATAGACTGGCACGATCAGTGCCAGGATTACCCATTAGGTGGAGTAGGCAATTGCCTATGGGCCTCAAACCCGTAGGCAAATTAAGTAATAAAAACTTTTATCTCCTATTTTCATTGGTAGAATCCCAGTTCCGGGGGCCGGCCGCCATGTTTTTGGCTCTATTTTTGTACAAGTGACCGCCAAATTGTCGCCAAGTGATGTTTACAATTTGTGCTTCGTTTTGTATTAAGTTTATACCTAATTCCAAAGCATATTTTGAACAAAAATAGGTTTAAAATTTTCTTAAAATGAAAAAAAAAAATAGAGCAAGATTTGCCAGAAAACTGGGTTCTAGAATTTGGCGACATCGCCCACGCTTGGCGTGCCCACTGAACTTGATTCGACGGGCCCCCTAAACTGGGATTTAGCCTTTTCATTTTTTACTTATAATGCATAATTACATTGCTTTCTGAGTGTTGTTACATGTAATCGTTCATGAATCAAACTGACACGTCTTTGTAGAGATAGTTATATAAGAAACGTTCTTAAACCTAGTATTAATCTGGCCCTGTACATGTCCTCATAGTAATCTATATTTACCTAAGAGAGCTTCTCTACGGCACTAACGCATTTTCAAGATTTGATGTTTATGTATAATATAATGTAAACCTGCGTGACACAATAACGAAAAAAGTAAAATATTTAGGGACTACTTAAGAATTGGGTTCCCCTTGGCAAATTTGGCGAAAATATTGGCGTTATTTACTAATAATCCATCCAAACATTGTATTGCTTTCTTTTCTGGCAACTTCAATTAATGCACATTGCGCCATCGTAACAGAATTATATACTCTTACTTAATTCAAGAAAACGACTTGAAAACCGGGCACTTATATTTATGTGCAATTAATCCTTTTACAAACGCAATAGCTCCAAGTTATTACAAATCAGCCATAGTAAACCATTATGGTTTGTTATATAATTTTTTAAGCATTGCATACTTTTAATATATAAGAAAAGAGTTACACAAGGAGAGTTGGATGCAAATATATAGATACAGATTGTTTGGACACGGTGAGATCAGGAGAAAATGCTAGACGACCATACTTAAACTATTATTGCTAAGTTGGCGGGGGAACGCAGTTCTTTAGTCAAGCCAAACATTTATTCTACTGCCAGGGTTTATACTCAATTAGCATGATAAAAATATACCTGACACGACATCATAAATAATGGATATTTAGTTTTTATAATTCTGTAAATGCTTTATTTTGAGTCATTTTGGAGTAATGCATTTACTGATGCAGTGTTACCAAAGCAAACTTTCTGAATACACTCATTGAATTTTCAAATTTTACTGTTTATGTATAATATAATGTAAACCTATATGACACAATAACGAAAAAAGTAAAACATTTATTCTACTGCCACGGTTTATACTCAATTAGCAAGGTAAAAAAAAACACCTGGCACGACATCATAAATAGTGGATATTTAGTTATTACAATTCTGTAACGGTTTTATTTTGAGTCATTTAGGAATAATGCATTTACTGATGCAGTGTTACCAAAGCAAATTTTCTGAATAAATTTATTGCATTTTAAAATTGTACTGTTTATGTATATATTACAAGGAACAGATGCATTATAGACGCCGGCCCCATCTGCTACTTTTTTTTTTTTTTTTTTTTTTTTTTTTTCGACCAACAGAAAAACACGTGTTTGAAATATCGCCAAGTAAAAAAAATATGGCGGCGGTCACACAACATATTTGAAACACAACAATAAACAAAACAAAACTTAAAAAAAAATAATAATAATAACACAGCAGATTCACAATTTATAGTATTATTAAAATAAAATTAGCATAAAATTATCACTTTTTACGTTATTTAGAAAATAAATAATATTAGTAATATTTATGGTGTATATCAAAACAATATATATCATTTTAATAAGCACTAATGTTATAAAAAATACAACATGTGATGGGGGTTCCCCCCACCCCTTGTATTAAAAGAAATGTAAAATAAATTTAATAACAGACATACCAACTCACTCATCGCCCCATAAAACTGCCAAAAATCGCCAAATTTGGCGGAAAAAAACACGGCGTCCATAATGCATCTGTACCTATTACAAAGTTGAACTGACAATATAAGCTAAAAGAATTACAGATTTATGCTATCAAAGTATCCATCAATATTGCCTCAAAGGTTTGACACAAGAACAGGGTACCCTTGCCAAATTGGCGATATAGCTCTCATCATGGCAAACTTGCAATTTTCTCCTGATCTTACAGTCTCCAAAGAATTTGTGTCTAAATTTTATCAATTGTATTATTTTGGTATCCGGCTATCTATGTGCAACCCCTTTCGTTACATATTAAAAGCGCCAAAATCTAAATTGTTATTAATTATGCGAAATTAAATTGATTTGCTAAAAGCATGGTAAACAACGGTTATTTTACTGAAAATCCGAGTCAGTTAAACTAGTATTCGAACTTTTACGTTAAAATGTGGTTTCTTATTGGTTTGCTGTTTGTTCAATTCCACTGCGTTTGTTAGCCAAAATTACAAATGAATTCAGTTTATGAACTAGCATATAGCCCATCATATGACGGGATTAGTAAATTTTTTAATGAGGCAGGTAAAAAATGGTTTGTTTTTTGACTGAGAATTATCTGGTTCACTCTCCATAATTTATTTATCGTCATACTCCTCTAGAGTCTCCCGATGCTGTGAATGCAGTTTAGCATCACATTGAATTCATTGAGTCAAACCGTGTGGTTACGTGTAATAAACAAACACACAAGAAAAACTTCTTAATTTCCAAATATATATAAATTAAAAGTTAGATATTTATTAGTCCATAAAATAGACTCCTAGACTTATATGAAAAGAATTTATTGTTAATACCGGTGATAACATTTTCATTTCATTAAAATATAATCGATGATTAATTTAAAATTATCACATATGTACCTAATCTATTATTTTATCCAAATATAAAAGAAAATCATTTACGTATTATCTAAGTTCAGTGATAAAAGATATTAAAATAGTGTAGAGAATATTCAAATAGTTTAAAATATGAAATAATTAAATGAGATGTTTAAAGAGATGATGTCACAATGCTAGAAAAAATTGTTAATTTTACCTATTTATTAAGTGATAAATGGATAAATTGAATCTCCTGCTCTTAACCGGAGAAAATAGGGCTTGAAATAATGGCATTAAACTCTAGAAAATGGGGAAGGGTTTGATTTCGAACGTTTTAAAGACGACAGTATTTTTTGCTGTGATATGAAGCCTATTTATACCAATTTATTTTAGAATTGTATCGATAGTTTAAGAGAAGATAAACTTTATTTGCTTTGAATGGATGCTCCTATCTATTCCAGGTTCAACCGCTTCATAAATTGGAGGACAGGCGGACAGATAACTTAAGCTATTATTATATAGCGGATTCGCGCTTTGTAAACATCGCCAAGAATTTCGCCAAACTCGCCAAAGGGTATCCTATTATAAAGGTATCCGTCTACGTTAAAACATCATTTTTTACCAAAAATCATAATTTTTTTAATTTCTCTATTGTAAAATTTCAACTTTTAGGCTTCTAAATCTTTTTTGTTTTGTCTCTACGGCATTTTAAAGAAAAGTTACAGCTGTTTCAACATCAGTGACAGCTGTCAAAACAAACCAGAAGTAATGACTTCGGAACCGGAAGTTGTGAATTTAAAGCCTTTTAAAGAGCTTTTTTTTATTTTTTTTGAAAAAACTTTTTAAATTATCATGATGATTAGTTTAAACATTTTTCTAGTATTTTTAATAATTAGCAACTTGGCAATAATAAAGTTTTGAAGCAAGAAAGGGTGGGGAATTTTAAACATGTATTTTAATTTTTTAATAGTTAAAATTGCTTTCATAAACTTCAAACGCGTTTTTCTCAGAACGGTATTTTTAATAAAATGTCGAATCTTGAAATGTGATTTCTCAAAAAGTTCTTAAAATATTTTGTTGAAAATTATTATGAATGCTTTTGATAGTATTTACTAATGTTATACTCATAGTTAGCTATAAAGGTAATGAAAATTCGTTAAAAATTTAATGTTTACGATTTTGAAAGACCCAAATTTTTTACCAGGTGTAAGCTATAAAGGTAATGAAAATTCGTTAAAAATTTAATGTGTACGATTTTGAAGGACCCAAATTTTTTACCAGGTGTAAATTAAGCAAAGATTTTAGGTGATTCACTAGTCCAGTGTATAAGAAATGTGTTGCATCAAAAAATATTGAAATAATTTAATTTATTAAAAAGTTTTTTTAAAAAACCCGATTTATTTACTAAATTTCCTTCATTTATTAGAAATTTTATAAAAACTTCTCCAGGAATAAATTTTTTAAGTGCAATTCTCTATGATAATATAAAAAATAAATCTAAAAATGTAAAAACATGAACTAGTTTCTACGTTTAAAGAAAAAAGGGAATTACTTTGATATACCCCCAAATCGAAAATTTGGCGACTTTTTTTTTCTCGCCAAGCAAAATACCTGTTTTTGGCGCCTTTTTTTCTCGCCAAGATGGATTCTCGCTAAATACAAATAATTAATACATAAAAAATACAAAATCATTAAATAAAAAAATACCTAAAAAATACAATAAATGCTTAAAAATACAAATAAATGACACTGAAATAACATATATGCAATTTACACAAAAATTTTAACAAATACAATTGAAAATACGTGTCGGCAATCTAATAAAAACAATTATTTATAGAGAAATTTTGAATTCCTCCCAATTTACCCCAGCAGCAATTTCAATAAATTTATTGAAACAATCAATATTAGCCGCTAAACATGATTTACGAAACATGTTGTACATCGCAAGGTAAAATTATAATTGGAAAATACAACAAGATTTGCAGCAAAATACAGCAAGTCAGAAATCCGCTTGATCGCTTCACAAAGAAATGGCGAATGAACGAATAAATGAAATGGCAGTAAAACATATATGAAATCCAAAAATTGTGGAACAGATGCATTATAGTCGCCGGTCTTGTCCGCCATGTTTTTTTTGGCGACCAACAGAAAAACGCATGATTTGAAAAGTCGCCAAGTAGAAAAACATGGCGGCGGTGCGTGTTTTCTGAAAGATCACGAAAAAAAAAAAAAATGGCGGCGGTCACGTGGCATATTTGAAACACAACATTAACAAAACTAAACTTTAAAAGGAAACAACAGATTAACAATTTAAAGCATTATTAAAATAAAAGTAGCATAATAATCATCATTTTTTACGTTTTTTAAAAAATAAATAACAGATTAGTAATATTTATGATATCTGTCAACAGAGTAAACACAATATATATCATTTTAATAAAGCACTAATATTATGAAGAATCTAACATGTGAGGGGTTTCCCCCCCTTTTGTGCAAAGAACAAAATGAAAATGTTCCAAACCAATTTCAAAACCGAAATAACTGCACCCGTTATAACTAAATTAACTAAATCCCAGAAAATGATAAGAACAAAAACAAAATGTTCCAAACCAAAGCATCTTGTTTGGTTTAGAATATTTTGATACTTTTTAACAATTTCAAAACCGAAATAATTGATACTTTTTAACAATTTCAAAACAGAAATAACTTATTCGTCATAACTAAATTAACTAAATCCCAGAAAATGATAACAACAAAAACAAAATGTTCCAAACCAAAACATCTTGTTTGATTTAGAATATTTTGATATTTTTTAACAATTTCAAAACCGAAATAACTTTACTTGTCATAACTAAATCAACTAAATCCCACTAACCAAATACATAAAATAACTCAAATTCGGAATTCCATCATCCCCACAAACGTGCCGTTTTGAATGAACTGCAAATCCAACCTCAGGTCTAAGAATTTCCTGATATTTCTTCAAAATGCTACAAATAGTTAAAACAGAAATAAGAATATCCGCCATAACTAAATACCAAACATAACTTACCTACCTACGAGACAACCTACTACTCCACGTCTGGAACGAAAAGAACATTTAGAACAGAAAATTTGCATAGATAGCCGGGTAATGACATCAACAATCACGTGCACCAATAGGATGCAAGAACATATCGAATCTTCCATATTCCCCTATCAAAGTTAGGGCATATACAGCAACCTAGTCATCGCCCCAAAAAATCGTCAAGTTAGAAACGCAAAATCGCCAAGTTTGGCGGGAAAAAAACACGGCGGCTATAATGCATCTGTACCCAAAAACCTAAAAGCTGAAAAAACCTAAATTGGCAACACCAAAATAAGAAACAGCAACCCTGAAAAGGCCGTAGGGAGTGCCAGATTTGGGGCGTAATTTTTTGGGGGGTATATCAAAGTTGTACCCGTATAGCAAACTGACCTTTATCTAGATTATTCCCTTGAGAAACGACTACTGAAGAATTTCTTCTTTTTATAAAAAATTTAAAATGGGACTGCATTACCACTAGATATTTTCTACAAATTGTTCATTGGAATGTTAAGTGAAAAAAATTAAAAAGGCCGTAGGGAGTGCCAGATTTGGGGCGTAATTTTTTGGGGGGTATATCAAAGTTGTACCGAAAAAAGTTCTCCGAACGTAGACGGATACCTTAAGTAACACCGCATCAAAATAAAGATTGTAATAACAATCAAATGAAAACACATACTTTATTACAGATATTATAGAAAATAAATTGTAATTTTTCATCAAATGACTTCGGTATTAATGCTATTATGAAAATATGCTATAAATATGAACAAGGGAGAAGAAGGCAACAGCAACAGAAAGAAAGCACTTCGGCATAATTTAATATTAATAAAAGAACTTTCGTATAAAAAGCAGTTTGAACGCTTTAATGGTCGAGTTATTTCTGGCGATTACATATTGATGTCTATCGTTAACCGAAGATATTATGGATTAATTACAGAATAAAAATAATATGAAGTATAAACAGCTTTGAATATTACAGCATGTCACGTTAATCATCAGAGATCGTTTTTAACATTATGTGATGCCATTAATGAAAAAGAAAAACTTCGAGAAAAAAGATTTATTTCGAATTGCATGTAAAATAAGTACAGTAAAATGTATTTTAATCATAGATAAAGTAATTTGCTTTGATTTTAGTCTACGTGCCTGCTAAAACAGCAAATTGATGTGCACTGTTCGAATATATATATATATATATATACATATATGTGTGTGTGTGTGTGTGTAGGCATGGTACCCTTGGCAATGCTCAGCGAGGTGAATTTACTCCGAGCAAGCGAAGTTTTCCTTTTACAGTTTGGCAACAACTCTCCTCAGTGAAACGCTGATATAGACGGATGCCTGACGTGAGTTAGACGGCAACGAGTGCAGACGGTACTTCTCGGTGACTGATTTTGAAGTTATTTCTGGCGATTACATATTGATGTATATCGTTAACCTAAGATATTATGGATTGATTACAGAATAAAAAAGAATATGAAGTATAAACAGCTTTGAATATTACAGCACGTCACGTTAATCATCAGAGATCGTTTTTAACATCATGTGATGCCATTAATGAAAAAGAAAAACTTCGAGAAAAAAGATTTATTTGGTATTGCATGTGAAATAAGTACAGTAAAATGTATTTTAATCATAGATAAAGTAATTTGCTTTGATTTTAGTCTACGTGCCTGCTAAAACAGCAAATTGATGTGCACTGTTCGAATATATATATATATATATATATCTGTGTGTGTGTGTAGACATGGTACCCTTGGCAATGCTCAGCGAGGTGAATTTACTCCGAGCAAGCGAAGTTTTCCTTTTACAGTTTGGCAACAACTCTCCCCAGTGGAACGCCGATATAGACGGATGTCTGACGTGAGTTAGACGGCAACGAGTGCAGACGGCACTTCTCGCTGACTGATTTTGATCACCAAGACGGGCGGTCATGTTATGCCAGAAGGGCACTGATGTCCAGTTTTGTTCTAATTGTCCCTAGACACCACCATTTTATATAATTTGTAAATAGTTTAATTAAATAAGTTCATTTTAGTTAAGCTTTTGTGCATCTTTTCCACCGTGGGAATAAATATCCCCCCCACATATATATATATATATATATATATATATATATATTATATATATATATATATATATATCATTTATAATTTTATTATATTTACCAATATATCATAATTCTTTTTAAAATCATGAAGCTTTTATTATAGAAACTATCAGTGATTATAAATTATAATTTTTTTTTTTTTTTTTTTTAATGTTACACTAAATAAATTCAATGGCGCAGTTTGTCCCTAAAGGATTTAGCGCTATTAAACTTCAATCAACCAACCAAATAAATTCAAATATTTGCCCTGTAATATGAAATGTATACGAGACATTTATTTCATCACGCGGATTAAACCGTTACAGTGACAAAATTTAACTCAGTTCAAATTTCTCTTTTGTTAAATACCTTCAATTGTATTAAACTGAATATCAGTATCATATGAAATGTTTACTCAAATAACAGCAACAGTGCACAGAAGGCTAAAATCTATAATTTATCTGCATGGGAAATGTGCATTTGTGACAAAAAATTATCAATTCATGGAAAGCTTATTTAAGCTTCATAAGCTTAGGATCTTTTTTTACAAAAGTAATCGTATACTTTTAAGAGGGGGAAGGGAATAAGGTTAACTCAATTTTTAAATTTCGCGAGTCCGAATATTTTGTGTAAATTTTACGTACAAACTCAAAAATATTTTCTTTTATTTGACTATTCAATATATCAACAGCCCAAACAATGGGCGAATGGTAGAGCGCTGCTCTTCGGAACTGGAGTTCGCGGGTTCGAATCCCGCTGATGGAATGAATGTTTGCAGCCGTTCGTAATCGGCTTTAAACAGTAGGTCCGGCTCTCATTAGCCCTTGTGTGCAAAACAGTAAACCGTAGCTCTTCCAACCAAACCAATCAATCTATGAACAAAATAATACCCAAATATGTTCGAAAGATAGTTTGAAGTAATAATAATGAAAAATAGAAATAAAAACTGGTTTGCAAGAAACATTTTTAAAAAGTTAATTTTTTTAAAATAATTTTTTAAAAGGGTTTTCAAAAAGTTATCGGATATTTATAATATTTTAATTGTGACTTTTATTTGTTTTTAATTATACTTATAATAATTTATTTATAATTATTTTTAATTGATTAGTTATTTTTATTGTATATGTACTCAAAATTTCATAAATTTAATTAAATAATTTCCATAAACGCATTGTGACATCCCCTGTCCTTTTAACGCAAAATATAAGAAAGAGGCTGAAATTCCTCGGCAGTTCAGTGAAATGTATGGAAGAAACATTGAGAAGGTTATATATATATATATATATATATATATATATACACACACACACACACACACACACATATATATATATATATATATGTCATGCCTTGGATATCAGTCTCTAAATAAACAGTCGGGGCTGTGATTTTTCGTTCCAACTCATCCTTTATTTCTATCCAAACATGAGGCATATACTAAGTTGGTTTGTACGAAGCACTGTGACGGCAGATACGCTGGGGAAAGAGATGTCTAACTGTCTATCTGACATGCTGCCATAATAGAGAGTGTGTGTACTCCTTACTTAAAAATATAAAATCTTACCTAAGGGTTTTTTTAGGGGTTTTGTGCCTGACCATTAAGACTTTTCGAGGGCGTGTTTTGGGCGTTCTTGAATCTCTTCATTGGCCGTTGCACTTTTCGTTTTGTTTTTAGTCTGACCGAACAATAGTGTGGGGGACGTCGTTTTGTGGCTGCAGGTGCTTCGCGTTAAGTGTTAAAGTTAATGTTTAAGTCAAACCACAGATGTTATGTGACTAAAAGTTATGTGACTGTCTAATGTCAAAAGGGGATTATATGACGTATGGTTTAAATGACGACTTCTCTAACGTCAAAGAGGGATTAAAATTGCTTCTTCGTGGCCCACAGGTGGCTCACATTTGTGTGTTTGGAGTGTTTGTTTGCGTTTTGTTTTGCTTCTTCGTGGCCCACAGGTGGCTCACATTTGTTTGTTTGCTGGAGAGTTTGTGTGTTTGCCACACAGGGTCCTTGTGGGGGTTTTCTTATTATTTTTTTCGGGGATTTTATTCCTCGATCTGTTTTTCCTATATTACACACACACACACACACACACACACACACACACATATATATATATATATATATATATATATATGTAAAAACTTAATACTTTAATCCTAAACTAAAACTACTAACTCCTCTATTAAAAAACCACCAAATCCGCAATTTCATCAACTTATTAGTGGTCATTCGGCGTTAAACTCTTTTGTTTCTTTCCTGCTGGCGAGCTTAACTCGCCAACCTATTTTGATAATTAAAAGCACTTCTAATTTGCAGAGTTAACAAATTCCTTTCTCACACGGGTAGCGTCCCCAAGGTTATATAAGGATGTGCGACCATCCTTTGTTGGATTTTTGCTCTGTACGTTGCCTAATAAAGATGCTACAAAACTTCTCCTGAAAAATCGTATTCTTTTTCGGTGACGACTACATCCCGTCAACTCTGTTGCATCCTCGTAGCATAGCAGACCAAGCTATTTTACACACACACACACACACACACACACATATATATATATATATATATATATATATATATATATATATATATATATATATATATATATATATATATATATATAAGGTGATGTTTCCTTAAAAGAACAAGCTAGATAATTTCAGATTAACAAAAGCCTTTAAAGGATTTCGACCTTTAATGCGATTATAAATACGGTCAGTCGTATGCGGAATTTTGTAGCAGAGCGTGATTATAAATGGGATTGAGGAGAACAACATGACTCTTAAAACACATTAGGTTCATTTAAAATATTAAAAATGATAATACAACAAAAATTATACGTCACTATCACTTGGTGTTTAATCACCAAGTATAATTGCAGCAATCACCATAGTATAAAACAACACCATTTTTTTATACAATTCTAATCTAAAATTATTTCATCTCAAGTACAAGAAAAATTCATATAAGATGAAAGTAATACGATAAAGGGAAATTAAAACGAAACAAAAAAACTCAGTATGCACGCAAAAAAAGAATAAATATATAGGTTCCTTAAACCAGTAAATTGAAGTAAGTTTTAAAATGTCGAAAATTGAATATAACAATTGTGTATTTAACGATTGGTTAAGTTCACATCAAGCCCTAGTAGTATTCCTAACAAACACAATTATCGTATTCATAATTATCTTATAGAACCACGGATAACAACAGGTTAAGTACAAATCAAGCCTTAGTATTTTTAACAAACATTATTCATAAATATCTTAGAGACCGACGGAGAATAACAAGTTAAATACACATCAAGCACTAGTATTCCTAACAAACACTATTATCGCATTCATAATTATCTTATGGAGCCACGGATAACAACAGGTTAAGTACACATCAAGCACTAGTATTCCTAACAAGCACTATTATTCATAATTATCTTATAGAACCACGGATAACAACAGGTTAAGTACAAATCAAGCCTTAGTATTTTTAACAAACATTATTCATAAATATCTTAGAGACCGACGGAGAATAACAAGTTAAATACACATCAAGCACCAGTATTCCTAACAAACACTATTCATAATTAGCTTAGAAATCCACGGATAACAACAGGTTAAGTACACATCAAGCACTAGTATTCCTAACAAACACTATTATCATATTCATAATTATCTTATGGACTCATTGATAACAACAGGTTAAGTACACATCAAGCCCTAGTATTAAAAAAAATTCTATTCATAATTATTTTAGGGACCCACGGAGAATGTCAGTTTAAGTACACATAAAGCACTAGTATTCCTAAAAAACACTATTATCGTATTCATAATTACCTTATGGATCCACGGATATCAACAGGTTAATTACTCATCCAATCTTAGTATTCCTAACAAACACTATTCATAATTACCTTACGGACCCAAAAATAACAACAGATTAAGTACACATCAAGAACTAGTATTCCTAACAAACACTATTCATAATGACCTTAGGGATCCACGGAGAATAACAGGTTAAGTACACATCAAGTACTAGTATTCCTAACAAACACTATTATCATATTCATAATTATCTTATGGACTCAGTGATAACAAAAGGTTAAGTACACATCAAGCCCTAGTACTCATAACAAATCCTATTCATAATTATTTTAAGGACCCACGGAGAATGACAGTTTAAGATCACATGAAGCCCTAGAATTTCTAACAAACACTATTCAACTGCCTTATGGTTCCACGGAGAATAACGTGTTAAGTACACATCAAGCACTAGTATTCCTAATAAACACTATTCCTAATTGCCTTATGGGTCCACGGAGAACAACAGGTTAAGTGCAGATCAAGCTCTAGTATTCATAACAAACACTATTCATATTTATTTTATGGAGCCACGAATAACCACTGGTTAAGTACACATCAAGCCGTAGTATTCATAACAAATCCTATTCATAATTATTTTAGGGACCCACGTACAACAACAAGTTAAGTACACATCAAGCACTAGTATTCCTAACAAACACTATTAGCGTATTCATAATTATCTTATGGATCCCCCGAGAACAACTGGTAAAGTACACATCAAACTCTAGTATTCATAACAAACACTATTCATAATTACCTTAGGGACACACGGAGAACCACAGGTTAAGTACACATCAAGCACTAGTATTCCCAACAAACACTATTCACAATTGCCTTATGGTTATACGGAGAACAACGGGTTAAGTACAGATCAAGCTCTAGTATTCCTAACAAACAATATTCATAATGATCTTATGGAGCCACGAATAACCACTGGTTAAGTACACATCACGCCCCAGTATTTCTAACAAACATTATTCATAATTATATTAGGGACCACGGAGAACAACAAGTTAAGTACACATCAAGCACTAGTATTCCTAACAAACACTATTAGCGTATTCATAATTATCTTACGGATCCCCGGAGAACAACTGGTTAAGTAAACATCAAACTCTAGTATTCATAACAAACACTATTCAAAATTACCTTAGGGACCTACGGAAAACCACAAGTTAAGTACACATCAAGCACTAGTATTCCTAACAAACACTATTCACAATTGCCTTATGGTTCCACGGAGAACAACAGGTTAAGTACAGATCAAGCTCTAGTATTCCTAACAAACACTATTCATAATTACCTTAGGGACCCGCGTATAAGAACAGGTTAAGTACACATCAAACACTAGTATTCTTAACAAACAATATTCATAATTGCATTAGGAACCCACGGAGACTAACAGGTTAAATACACATAAAGAACTAGTATTCCTAACAAATTCTATTATCGTATTCATAATTATCTTATGGATCCATGGATATCAACAGGTTAAGTACTCCTCCAATCCTAGCATTCCTAACAAACACTATTCATAATTACCATAGGGACCCATGGATAATAACAGGTTAAGTACCCATCAAGCACTAGTATTCTTAGGAAACACTATTCATAATTACCTTAGGGATCCAAGGAGAATAACAGGTTAAGTACAGATCAAGCTCTAGTATTCCTAACAAGCACTATTCATAATTACCTTAGGGACACATGGATAAGAACAGGTTAAGTACACATAAAGCACTAGTATTCCTAACAAACACTATTCATAATTGCATTAGAAACCCACGGAGACTAACAGGTTAAGTACATATAAAGCACTAGTATTCCTAACAAACTCTATTATGGTATTCATAATTATCTTATGGATAAATGGATATCAACAGGTTAAGTACTCCTCCAATCCTAGTATTCCTAACAAACACTATTCATAATTACCTTAGGGATCCATGGAGAATATCAGGTTAAGTACAGATCAAGCTCTAGTATTCCTAACAAAAACTATTCATAATTATCTAATGGACACACAGATTACTCAAATATCGGCTAAGAAAGAACAGACTTTAAAAAGAACGAAATGAACGGAAGTACGAAAGAAGAACGGAAGGATTAAAACAGCGAGAGCGCACTTACCACGGTCTTGGTATAAGCGGTCTTCTTGGGGGTCCGCATCCATGCGGTCCTGCGCTTCCATACATCAGCATATTTCGCCGACAGGACCCACTGCCTCTTCCAGCGGGTCATGCTCAGGGGTTTCCCGATTTTCGAATGAACGCCGGGCATTCGCGCGCGCGGGGAAAAGAAGAAATCCGCCCGAGGTCCGTTTCCTTGGTGACGAAATTCCCGCCGAAGAGAGATTAATGGCGGCTTTTAATAACTGCGGGGGCCGAATGAGAAAACGCAAACACAGCAGCAAGTGGGTCACTCGCGTTTGTGGCAGATGAAGAAAGCGAGTGTGACGGAGGAAAGAGAGCACGAATCGACGGACTTTTAAAGCGTTCTTAACGCTTCAAGAAACTATTTAGTTTGACATGGAAATGTCATGAAGCTGAGTATTTGATATCGGTAGTGATATTAACCTCTAAATATCTGCGACACCCAGTGGCGTAGTGGAGACAGGGATGTGTTAGCTGTAAACCCCCCGATAAGTAATGCTGTATTTATATATATGTAAGGATTGCTGATTCAGTTTTGCGATATGATTTAAAGCAAGAGAAATATCTGCGACATCCAGTGGCGTACTGGAGGTTGGGATGTGTTAGTTGTAACCTTCCCCGTCCCCATCAGTAATGCTGTATCCATATATGTAAGGTTGCTGTTTTAATTTTGCGATATGACTGAAAATAGGAGAAATATCTGCGATATAAAGTGGCGTAGTGAAGGGAGGGATGTGTTAGTTGTAAACCCCTCCCCATAAATAATGCTGTATCCATATATGTAAGGCTGCTGATTTAATTTTGCGATATGAGTTACAGTAGGAGAAATATCTGCGACATTCAGTGGCGTAGAGGAGGCAGGGATATGTTAGTTGTAATCTCCGCCCCCCATAAGTAATGCTGTATCCATGTATATGTAAGAGTTGCTGCTTTAATTTTGCGATATGAGTGAAAATAGGATAAATATTTGCGATATACAGTGGCGTAGTGGAGGCAGGGATGTATTAATTGTAAATTCCCCCCATAAGAAATGTTGTATCCGTATGTATGTATGGGTTGTTGATTTAATTTTGCGATATGAGTGAAAGGAGAAATATCTGCGGCATCCAGTGGCGTAGTGGAGGCAGGGATGTGTTAGTTGTATACTCCCTATAAGTAATACTGTACCCATATATAAGTAACGGTTGCTGTTTTAATTTTGCGATTTGAGTGAAAGTAGGAGAAATATCTGCGACATCCAGTGGCGTAGTGGAGGCAGCGATATGTTAGTTGTAAACTCCCCCCCATAAGTAATGCTGTATTCATATATATGTAAGGGTAGCTGCTTTAATTTTGCGATATGAGTGAAAGCAGGAGAAATATCTGCGATATCCAGTGGCGTAGTGGAGGCAGAGATGTGTTCGTTGTAACCTCCCCCGTCCCTATCAGTAATGCTGTATCCATATATGTAAGGTTGCTGTTTTAATTTTGCAACATGAGTTAAAGTACGAGAACCCCTCCCAGAGAAAATGTCTCGCTACGCCCCTGGCGACTTCGATGAATATTTTGGATTAGCCGACGATTGTTGTAAAAAAGTTACTTCTTTAACCCACCGAGATTACAATACCAATGCTGGATTATTCTTCACGTGGTTTGGTTTTGCTTGGAACACTGGGGAGTACTGTTTTGCTCACGAGAACTAATGGGACCGGTACCTACTGCTTAAAGTCGATTCCGAACATATACAAGCATGCTTGGCCCATGCTTGGGGACACCTCCCTTTCTATCCCAAGTTTAACCGTCCGAGTGGAAAATATCGAGGAAAAAAATCTCCAGAAAATATGATAAAGGTTTACTGTGTCAGTGGCGAAAGCGTTCTATGTTTTTTTACTTTACCCTTAGTAAACTAGAATAGAATACGGGAAACCCACCCTCGTTATTGTCCCTTTACTTCCGGTTATAAATAGATATATAAATAGATATTATAGATTGTTAAATTTTAATACACATAAGGCTCTTCAAGTCTGGAAGATCATCGCATAAGAAATATTGGATTCAAAAAGTACAAATAAAAATACTCTTTGAGAGACTTATTTATACTTTTTACGAAATTCCTCAAATATTTTAAGTGGTGCAATTAGAGATACATCTGTTGCCTAGAGATTTACAATGCCATTAAAAGCTATCAGTGTCTTTGTGCCTCAGGGGGTAGGGGTGCATCTCTCAATAAATGTTAGTCAAAGAGGGCTGCAGTTCCTAAACAATCGACCTGACCCTCCTACCGCAAAATTGCATGGGGGAAAGCACTGGCAGAAATGTACATTACATCCAATTTTCGGAGCTGTTTTGGAGGTCGAAAATTGTACGTGACAACGGCTTTGAAGACATATCGGTTTGGCGGAATTGTACGTGCGAACCGCTTAGAGGGTTAATAGTGTATAAGTAACTTTTTCTTAATATTATTTTGGAACCCAATTAACATCACCAAATATTGAGCTTTGTTTTAGTTAACTTTTTAAAACTTTTTTCGCTAGATTTAACCTTTTTTGCTTACTTTAATACTATAAACGGCTAGCATAATACTATCTTCTTTCAGAAATGTGTATTTAATTTATTTTAAACATTGGGCATTTTTAACGAATGACTCATTATTATTTTCTCTTTTTATTCTTTACTGTTGCGGAGTGAACTATTTCGTGATAAATATCTCAAAGCCTAATCCTTAGGAGAGGCTGTTTACCACCGAAGAGAAAACAAAAACAACAACAACAACAATAAAAAAAAAACAGTAGGTCAGGGTCTCATGTAGTCTTGTGTAGCAAAACGGTAGCCCGTAGCGCTCCAAAGTAAATTAAAACATGACCATCTGAACGTATGTTGCGAATATATTCACAGGGGCGGCTCTACGGCCATACAAACTTGACCCCTGTCCAAATTTTACGGGAGCGGAATTTCGGCTTGAATTCGTAGAATACTTTCTTAAATAGGAAAAAAATTGTGCACGAATATTTTTATAGAATAATTGTGTAGAATATTTTTAATATTTTGTGTAAGAATATTTTTTTAATAAAGCATAATTCTTTATCGCTTGGAAGTCTGGAATATAGTTATGATATATATATATATATATATATATATATATATATATATATATATATGTGTGTGTGTGTGTGTGTGTGTGTGTGTGTCAGGTTTAAAAATGGGGGTTAAGAATTAAGCGAGTTATAATTAAAAATAGTTGGAACTCTTTAACGATAACGTAATAGGAGAAAGACACACCCTCGAGCGGAACTATACAGAGTAAAGAAGCCGACGCGATAGTAGACAAGAGGAATTTGTTTAGGTAAGCAACGCCAAAAGTCACTTCTGAGCGGGGAATCGGGCTGGTAACATCCTCCACGCTTGTCGTCCCAAAATGTGAACAAAGGATATCTAAATGGCGTAGCCATAGACAGAAGAAATACAATAAAGAATATTTTATACACGAACCAATATGTGTCTTCCATGCCTTGATCACTCGGAACATGTCATATATATATATATATATATATATATATATATCGATTTGATTGAAATGCCAACCAGTATGATTAAAATGCGTCACAAAGTTGTATGCAACCGTATTTTTTAACGAAATATTCAACTGCGTTGTGATTTGTAGTAAAGAATATGTAACGAAATGTAGGTAGGTATAGTTCTTTTGACAGTTTTCCACTGACCTAATTTAAAACGGAGAAACGGCGATTCTATTGTTTTATTTAAATGTGCCAATGCTACGTCAAGGGGGAAAAGGTTGGTACAAAACTGAGTGTTTCGTTTAAACTAACGATTCTCAAAGGGCTTGTATCAAGACTAACGATTCCCAAAGGGGTTTATATCAAGACTAACGAATCCCAAAGTTGTTTTTATCAAGACTAACGATTCTCAAAGGGGTTTATATCAAGCCCAATGACTCCCAAAGGGATATATATCAAACCCCAGGGGTTAATTCCTCTCTTTAAGGTATCCCAGACAGCGAAAAGGAAAAATTAGAGGTGCATGAGATGTAAAAGGAGGTGGAGGGCACGAGAGTCCTTGGTATAGTAATAGTCTATGGATCGTGCTTTTGTTCGTATTCGACAAATGGAACAATCTGTAAGCACTATTTGGATGTTATGGAAAATTGGATGAGATTCACCGATATCTAATAGCAGTACAGCCGGACGGATGAGCAAATGCTTCCCATGAAAAGAAGGTTTATAAAAAACTTTACTTTAAGATTGAACTTTTGCTAATATTTTATTATAAAAAATTAATGCAAATAAAATTTACACCCACTGCAGTATTCGGCAGCATAAAGTACAGGCTACATGATAATGTTAGTTATACAAAAGGTGGCTGGAAACCGTGGCATCAAGCAAAAGCTTAATTTACAGAATAAGACCTTAGCTGCAGAGCTGTATAATCATACGCTACAAATAATATGCTACACATACTACAAATAGCTGCTAAAGTAGCATTGTAACGTCACTCGATCCTCGGGTAGCTTGGGGGTGTCGAAGTTGTAGTGACACGACGTACAGCTTATAACAATAATAACTTTTATTCTTGACTAAAATATAAATATATTTACAAATTTTTCCCAATGGAAATCACCGGGATCAGGTGAAATGGTACGGACCTGAATGGTCTAGGTTCGAGGCGAACTTAAAAAAACAATCTGTGGTCAGGTGCCCGACAGATATACGGTTGTACAGGGGTACCACTTGGACTCCTTGAGTCCCACACAAAACTGGAGTTTGGCACTCCAAAACACAAAACTCCCCTCGCCTTCGCTCGTTCTCTTCTCTTTTCTCGTAGTAAATCTTTCTCCGGCGAAAACTCGCGCCGCCTGACGTCACCTTTCGCCTCTTCCCATTGGCTTTTCTTTCTCGCGTCGCCGTCCTGCTAACCCCCGATTGGTCCTTTCGTTGGAGCCTGACAGTCTGTCCTTATCGCGTCGCGTTCGACCTTCTGATCATATCGGACATCTCAAGGTGTGTCAAACCGAAAATCTTTTGTAGTTTAATGTTAAAATTCCAGACCGAATGTCGCCTTGGTCTGGGTTTTAACAAAACCTCTTTGTGAAGCCAATGGGGTGTAGCGACGTCACAGCGTATAGCATTCGGTTAAAAGTTACGATCAAATATATCCGTGATTAAAGTTAACACATTGGATGAATTGCGTCGTATAACGTCATTGATTTGCAATGACGTCATAAAGAGGGGGTAAAGAAGAATATTAAATAGAGCGGTTTCACGCAGCAGAGCACATCTCAACTTATGACGATTCTGGCTCTCGTTTCAAACATAACGGCAGCTTATTGTTTACCTATTGGCTGTCGTAAACATGAAAATGAATGGGATGGGCATTAAAATAGTTTGTGACGTTGTGTGAAATTGTTCTATTTTAGTCTTCCAACAAGAGGGAGAGAAAAAATTGCTGTCTAAGAAATGTATTTAAAATTATAGAACACCATAACGTTTCATTATGTAATGCGTTGAGACGCATTGTAGGAACAGGTGAGCAATAATAATCGGCTTACGAGTTCCATCTATAAATAAGGTGAGTAGTACAGTTTACTCCGATTAATATGATTAGTTTGGGACCCCGTGATTTTGATAACAATAAACGATATGCAAAATTAGATAAATTTACCCCCTCCCTTTAATTCACACGTACTAAATTTCAAAACAATATGGAAAAACACACCTTTTATTTATGTACTGTATATCATCCTTTAAAATATAACAATTGTATATATAATTAAAAAAATTGATCCATTGTTGACTGTCTACAATTTTTTCTAAGGAGCTCATTGATAAATTATTCGTAATCATAATCAACCTGTCATAACGATTTAAAATTTCGATCTTTTGTTTTAACGTTAAATCATTTTGCTTTCTAACTTCCACATCGACAAGCTGCACGTAAGTGAGCAAGGCATAAAATGGGAATACGCTCCTTCTCAGTTCCCATAACAATGTGTTGTCTTCTGCTTATCTGACAACCATTAACCATCAGCAGGGTGTGCGCATTTTTTAAAAATTCCAGGAAAGTGTAATCTCCCACTCCTTTGTTCGTTCCTCATTTCTTTAAGTTGAAGAGGAGAATTCTCGGAAATTCAAAGAACAGTGAAGGGAAGGAAAAGAATCGATTCCTTCTGAATACACTGTGAATATTCCTTTGCCAGTTAAAATGAGGTTTGGAAACTGATCCCATTAACCGATGTAACAATCACATAAAGCAATAATTTTCACGTACAAATGAATAGCGAAACTCGGGACCAAGGGATTTCGATAACAATAAGCGACTGATAACATTAACCGCGATCCCATTAAGCGGAGTCCACTGTATTAGAGAGAAAGTCGGAGGTTCTTCATAATTTAGATAGATAATTGAATTGTAAGAATTGTTTAGTGTAAATATTGTTTAATTTATATATTTAGCTGTTAGATGGTAGTTTGTAATCTGTACTGAAATAAAATATAGATGTTGAAAAATAAATCGACTGTTTGGAAGTGACTTTCAAAAAACAACCAGACAATCTTCACACACATAAACGAAAAAAATAATGCATTTTATATATATATATATATATATATATATATATATAATATAGATATATATATATATATATATTATATATATATATCATACATATATATATATGACATACATATATATACATACATACACACACACACACACATATATTATATATATATATATATACATACATCTATATATATATATATTATATATATACACACATACATCTACATCTATATATATATATACATATACACACATGTACATATGTTATATATATGTATACATATTACATGTATATATACGTATGTATATATATATATATGTATGTGTATGTATATATAATACACATACATATATATATATATATATATATATATTATTATATATATATGTATGTATATATATATATATATGTGTGTGTATGTATGCATATATATATATATATATATATATATATGTATGTTATATTATATATATATATATATATGTGTGATATATGTATTTATATATATGTGTATATGTGTATGTTATGTATATATATATATTATGTGTGTGATGTATGTATATATATTATATATATGGTATGTTATATAATGTATATATATATATATATATATATATATATATATATATATATATTAAATACTATTATATATATATAATATATATATATATATATATATATACATACATATATATATATACACACACACACACACACACATATATATATATATATATATATATATATATACATATCTTGGGAAGATTTCGTCACTGTCTCGCTGTGGGGCCGACTTTTTTAATGGTAAAGCATTTTTGTATTCATTCGTTATTCTGATCTCGCCAGAGAAAGACATGCATCATTCCCTTCTCTGCCTTTGAGTGAGAAACATATTCTTTTGCTTAGCTCTCAAATAAAAGTTTAAGTTTCAAGTTGTACTATCGCTTGCTGCTTTTTATAGAATAGTCCGACTACAAATTCATTACTGCTGGTTACTTAGGCTTTTCTTTGCCCAGCAAGCTCGGGAAAGTAAAAATAATAAGGGCTAACTCTATGTGACCATCAAATTAATTTTCACCACATTACACACACACACACACACACACACATACATATATATATATATATATATATATATATATATATATATATATATATATATATATATATATATATATATATATATATATATATACATATTTTGTCGCGTAGATGAGGTGAACGTGTATATGTTATTTTTACCTATTTATTATGTGATAAATTAATAAATTTAATAGCCTTCTCTAAACCGGGGAAAATAGGGCTTGATATAATGGTATCAAACGCTCGAAAAGGGGGGGAAGGGGGGGATTTCGACCGCTTTAATGACGACATTATTTTTTGCTGTGATATGAAGCATATTTATACCAATTTATTAGCGGACCAATAGATTAGAGAAATTAAACTTTACTGTCTTTAAATTTTGCTAACCCTAACTCATGAAGAATCCAATATGGATGCCTGTATCCATTCCAGGTCCAACCGCTTCCTAAATTCGAGGACAGACAGACAGGTTACTTAGGCTATTATTATATAGGGGATGAGTATAAAGTTGTTAATTTCTTAATTTGGAAAGTGTGAGTGCATTCTGACTATATTATATATAGAGAAAACATGTTAATATATTTGATGGTGCACGAAAGGACCTAGTTCCGGGTCTGAACCGGATCATAAAACTAGGGTTTTAGGAAAAAACACCTTCAGATTAATCACAATTTTGTAGTCACGTGTTCAGGTCTTAGAAAAAAGACACTTTGAGTTCCGAGTTGCATCAAAAATGTTGTCAGTACTTCAAATGAAACCGGATCTGAAAACTTACGTAAACTGTTAGCTTTTAAAAACACCTTTTCGTTTTAAATAGAAATTTGAAGCCAGGTATAAAGGTATAAAAGTGTAACAGGTAAAGGTAAAAATAAAGTTTTTTTATGTGTGTGTGGGAATTATGGTTATGAGGATTTTGCTAGATGCATGTTGCTTCAGTGGGATAGGTTTAAATTTATCATCTTCTATATGATAATAACCTAAGTTATGTGTCCATCTGTCCTCGAATTTATGAAGCGGTTGAACATGGAATGGATAAATGCACCCATATTGGATTCTTATGAGTTAGGGTTAGCAAAATTCAAGGCAAAGAAAGTTTATCTTCTCCTAAACTATCAATCGGATTCCAAAATAAATTGGTATAAATAGGCTTTATATCACAGCGAAAAAACTGTCGTCTTTGAAACTTTCGAAATCCACCCCTTCCCCGCTTTCCCAGCATTTAATGCCATTATTTCAAGCCTTTTTTTCTCCGGTTATGAGCAGGTGACTAAATTTATCAATTTATGACAAAATAAATGGGTAAAAATAACATTTTTTCCCTAGCATTATGACGTCGTTCCTTTAACCATCTCATTGAATCATTTCTTATTTTAAATTATTTAAATATCGTCTGCATTATTTTCCTGCGTTTTATCACTGAACTTTCTTATAACGTCAATAATTTTCTTTTATATTTGGCTTAAATAATAGATTAGGTACATATGTGATAATTTTTAATTTAATTATCGATTATTTTTTTCTTTCAATGAAAATTCTCAGCCAAAAAAGAAATATTTTGTTTACCTGCTTAATAGGGTACTTTACAATTCTGGAAAATTAAAAATTTTACTGATCCCGTCATATGTGCTAGTGTATTACATTAAAAAAGGAAAGATATTTATAACATTACTTTCCTCGATTTAGCTTCCTTGATTAAATCGATGACTTCATCGTAGTTCAAACTGTTTGAGGTTACATTTTCAATGCACATTACTATTCCCTAAGTCGTTTCTGTCCTATCGAGGAGCGTAAATACGATTTTATCGTTTTCAGATTACTGAAAAAATGTTCACACGAAACCGTCGTTAAAAGCAGACACAAAATGATTCTCAATGCAGCTACTAAATTTAGATATATATTCTTTAGTTCTAGCTTATGAATTCTGTCTAAAATATCTTTATAGACTTTCCCTGTTTTGGGATGGTTGAAGTCTATTCCGATATACTTAAAAGTAAATTTCCATGCCAACCTTTTTTTAATAATTCTAATTGATTGTCTTTATTGTTTAACCTTTAACTAGAATTGCGGAATTTTGGAAAATAATTTTCAACCTCTTGTTGTTTTTCCGGGGGGCGAGATGTCCTCGTTTGGATGCCTTTACCGTCACGGAAAGCCTTTAACAAGCAGTTTTTGCTCAGTCTGGCACCACTATGACTGATACGTCCGTGGTAAATGCCTCGTTTGCCCTGCCCTAGTTTCAGCTCTGATCCGGTTACAGACTGTGCATGACAAGAGCATTTCTTATTGTAAATTATTATATTATACCTAACAGGTATAACGCGACACTACACATAAGGTGCATTTTACTTTTTTGCGAAAAAAGCCTTTAATTTTTAAAAGGGGTTTCTGTTCAACACAGACATTTCCGTATTATTATAATTTTTCGCATTATACCTATCACGTGTGACGCGACCCTATACATAAGGTGCATTTTACTCATTTGCGACAAAAACCTTAATTTTTTAAGGGGTTTGTGCTCAACACGGATATTTCCCGATCACTGTAATTTTTTGCATTATATTTACTAGGTATGATGACACCCTACATATAAGGCGCAATTTACTTATTTGAAAAAAAAAGCCTTAAATTTTTAAAAGGGGTTTGTACGTAACAGGGATGTTTCCCTATTATTGTAATTTTTCGCATTATACCTACCAGGTGAGACGTGACCCTACACATACAGCACATTTTACTTATTTGCGAAAAAAGCTTTACATTTTTAAAGGGGTTTGTGCACAACACGGAAATTTCCGGATCATCATAATATTTCGCATTATACCTACCAGATGTGACGTGACCCTTCACATACAGCGCATTTTACTTATTTGAGATAAATTCCTTAAATTTTTAAAGGGGTGCTGTCTATATTTCAAATATTTTTTTTGTGCCCTCAACCAAAAATGATTGAGAAACGGACTCCAACCAAAGAAAACGGACTATCCCAACCGCTCTTAAAGTTTTTATACTAAATTTTCTTTAAACAGTTAGTCTGGTTTGGACCGCTATGGTCTACTTTTTGCAAAACGAGAGCTAATGAGACCGGGACTTACTGCTTAAAGCCGATTCCGAACGGCTACGAACATCTATGTCACAATGGGATTCGAACCCACGAACTTCAAAACCGAAGATCAGTGTCCTAACCAATCGGTCACCATTTGGCGAACAAACAGTCATATCCTTGTTTCCTGGGCAACGCACTTCTCGAAGTGCCTACACAACAATAAGAACCCTTCAGTTAATAACTTTCTATCTTATAGTACCATGCCCGCCATGTCATGCCTTATTCAAATTTGAATCCCTGTGAACTGACAAACCTTAGAACAACAGCTATAATACCTTTATTTGGTTCAGTTATAATTCTAGGTTATATATTTTCCCTTTTCAGAAAAGTGTTTAGAAATAAGTGGTTTCAAGGATTTAAATGTTTACAGATAGTTGTGAAAATTATGGCTTCGAAAAAATAAAAGAAAGGCCATGAAGTTAAACCCTTGATGGGTAATTAAAAACTAACCACGATCTACAAGAAAAAATACGGTTTGTTTAGAGTTAGTTGCAAAAACTTAATTCGTTATAAAAAAAATAGATTTTTTTGAACGTTTAAAACACGTGAAACCCCTTTTAGTCTAAAATTTTAAAACGCTTATTTTTTAGCATATTTATTCTGTGATATAAAACATTCGATAAAAACTCTTGATATATATATATATATATATATATATATATATATATATATATATATATATATATATATATATATATATATATATATATATATATATATATATATATATATGGCTTAGTATATATATATATGTATATATATATAAATATATTTATATATATATTATATATATATATATATATATATTTTATATATAATAATATATATATATATATGTATAGTATATATTATATATATTATATATTGATATATATGTATATATATATATATAATCTATATATATATATATAAAATATTATATATATAGGACTTATTATATATATATATATATATATATAATATATATATATATATATATATAATATTTATATATATCTATTGTATATATTATATATGTATATATATATGTCTATATATATATATATGGTATTATATATAATATATATTATATATATATATATATTTATATATATATATATATATAAATATTTATTTATATATATGTATATATATATGTATATATATCATTTATATATATCGATATAATATATATATATATATATATGTATATATATATTATATATATATAGTATAATATATATATATATATATATATATATAGTATATATATATATAAATATTTATATATGTATATATATATATATATATATATATATATTATATATATATTTATATATAAATATATATATATATTTTATATATATATGTAATAAATAATTAAAAAAAAATTTATAGTAAAAAATTTTGTAGCAATAAATATATATATTTATATATATATATATAAATATATATTATATATTATTTATAATATATAAGATATGTACATATATAATTATTATATATATATTTATATATATATATATATATATATTATATATATAATATATATTTATATATATATAAATTTTATATATTTTATATATTATGTGTATATATTATGTATGAAATCATCAGTTATTATTTTGTTATATATAAATTTTTGTAAAATTTATATATATATATATATATATTTTTTAGATATATATATGTAAGGAAAATTCTCAGAGATTTTCTGATGATTTCAATAAATAATTAAAAAAAAATGAAAGTACATAGTATAAATTTTGTAGCAATAAACACAGATTGCATATACATATTGCAGTTTCAGTAATTTTCTAGTGTATTAATGTAAATAACTTGCCAATTTTTTTCTTATTTATTATTTCTGTAATGTCTAAATACTGTGATACATTGGGGAGACATTTATATTTAATATATTTGTTTTTTTTTTTGTTTGTGTTTAGTTTATTGTTTATAGTGATGATTGTTCCGTCTTTTTTTTAATAAAGGTCTTTAGCTGAAACGGGTTTATTTTTATTTTTTAAAGGAAGGGGGATCAAGTCATTAAACAACGGACACACACACTACACACACACATTTTTATATAAAATAATATATGTATTTAATATATTTTTTATAATTTATATTTTTAAATATGTATATTAAATATGTTATATATATATAAAGGATGAATATTGTTTGTTGTAATATGATGAATTATATTTATATATTGTCTGTATATATTTAATAAAGGTTATAATGTATATTATATATGTATATATGACTAAAATATGTATATATATATATATATATATATAAACACACACACACACATTATAATATATAATATATATATTATATATATTTATATATATATATATATTTATATATGTATATATATATATGATATTTTATATATTATAATATATATATATATATATATATATATTTATATATTATATTATATTATATATGTTATAATAATATATATGTATATATATATATGTATATATTTATATGTATATTATATATATTATATCTATTTATATATGTATATATATATAATTATATTTATGTATGTATATATATGTACATATATATTATATATATATGTATATATATATTTATATATTATATATATTATATATTCTATATATATATGTAGTATATATATATATATATATTATATATGTATAGTACATATATATATATATATTTATATATATATATATGTATATATATATATATGTACTATATATATATATATATATATATATATATATATATATATTATTTATATATGTATATATGTATATATAAATATATTATATATGTATATATATATAGTATATTTTATATATACTATATATATATATATATATATATATATTGTATATATATATATTTATAATTTATGTTTATATAATAAATATATATACAGTTATATATATATATTTATTATATGTATATAAATTATATATATATTTATATATGTATATATCGTAGATTCTATATATATTATATGTTATGTATATATGTATATATATATATATATTGTATACTAATATTTGTATATTATATATATATATATATTTATATATGTATTGCTGTATATATATATATATATATATATATATATATATATATATATATTATTTCATATATATATATGTATATATATATATATTTTTATATATTATGTATATATATATATATATCTATAGTATATATATATATATATATATATATATGTATATGTATATATATTCTTTGCAGTAAAAGTCACCGGATTTTGAGCTAAAAAAATACATTTACAAACGTTAGTGGGTTTATTACATAGAGTTTCGTCTGTCTTTTTTTCTTCAGTGAAGAAGTTTACTAAATAAAGACGTGCTATACATGAATATTACTAGCATGATAACGGCATTATACAATACTTTTGTTGTTTGAAAGCGGTATTTGTTGTAATAAATTGATTGCTCCATAAATTTTTTTTTCAAATTAACTTTTTTATTTGATATTTTTTTTTAAGTGCCTCGTCAACAATTTCAAATACTTTTAAGCCTCTGACTGCTCAATTTGTAAACCCAGATCTCTTTAAAAATTGCGCATTTTTA
>CM063507.1:98309678-98312178 GCA_032207245.1 Pardosa pseudoannulata | reverse complement strand
TTTAGGCCTCAGTTAGTACTTCAATATTTTGATTAACTCTCCGAGTGGAACACACCGAGGAAAAAAAGTCTCCAAAAAATACGTTAAAATTTTATTGTGTCAATGACGAAAGCTTTCGATGATTTTTTACTTCACCCTTTGTCGACTAGATTGGAATTCGGAAAACCCACCCTCGTTATTGTCCCTTTACTTCCGGTTATAAATAGATATATAAATAGATATTATAGATTGCTAATTTTTAATACACATAAAGCTCATCGAGTCTCGAAGATCCTCCCATAAGAAATAATGGATTCTAAAAGTACAAATAAAAATATTCTTTGAAAGACTTATTTGTATTTTTACGAAAGTTCTCCAAGATAATTAAATGGTGTAATTAGAGATACATCTGTTACCGCAAACGAAATACTTCGAAATAGAGATTTACAAAGTAATGAAAAGCTATAAGTGTCTTTGTGCCTCAGGGAGTAGGGGTGCAATTCTTAAACAATCGACCTGACCCTCCTACCTCCAAACTCCATGATGGAAAATACTGGCAGAAATGTACAATACATTCATTTTCGGAACGTTTTTGGAAGTCGAAATTTGTACGTGACAACCGCTTTGAAGACATCATCGGTTTGGCGGAATTGTACGTGCAAACCGCTTAGAGGGTTAAGGAATAGCGCATAACTAAAGAATTGTAATAAATATGGTGTAAATATGAATATAAAACATAAATAATTGCTGGTTATGTTATATGGTGATCAAGTATATCAATTTGTAAATAGTGTACAGAATAAATGTCTTAATCTGGATATAAGGTATCATATTTTTACTGTGTTTCTCCTTTGTAAACGAACACTGATGTTAGTGTTGTAAGTACATTACAATACTTATACTTCTATTTATATATGTATAAAATTTCATAAATGTAAGATAATTTATAAAGTGATTTTTCAATGCCCACCATCCCCTTAAAAACATCCCACTAAATAATTTAATTCTTTGTACGTAATCTAGAAAAACCATTTTATAAGAATAACAATTCACAAAATGATATTGTTTATTTGATTTTCATATAAAAGAGCAAGAATGGAGAGAATCATTGACCTAGATCTTCAATGTCGATATTACTGGAAATTTCCAGCCTTGAGGTTTTCTAACCGCGAATTAACAAATACACTGTTGCAAATTTCAAATTATGTCACAAGTATGAGAAATTCGAACTTGAATACATAGCATGGTATTCTTTCATTGCCGCCCTTCATCCCCCCTCACAAAAGAAGAAAAAAAAATCTGGTTTAGCTTTTGTGTAATGTATGTTATAAATGGTCTTGTAATTTCGTTTTCAATTTTCACAACGTCTATTTATTCCTGTAGAAATCAGAATGTAAAAACTAATTTATTTTATACGCATTAAAGAATTCTGATGTGAGCACGTGACTTCCTTGTAGGTCAATTATAAGGCGATTTCACGCAGTAGGGCAAATTCTTAAATTCTGACAATTCTGGCTTTAGTTTCAAACGGAAGGGCAGTTTATTGTTTGTCTATTGGCTATTGTAAACATGAAAATGAATGGGTAAGGCATTATAGTAGTACGTGACGTTGCGACAAATTGCTCTGTAAGGCGATTTCAGGCAGTAGGGCAAATTCTCAAATTATGACAATTTTGGCTTTAGTTTCAAACGGAAGGGCAGTTTATTGTTTATCTATTGGCTGTTGTAAACATGAAAATGAATGGGAAGGGCATTATAGTAGTTCGTGACGTTGCAACAAATTGCCTTATATGATGGGTGCTGCTATATCGCGGACGAGATGTGTCACAGTTAACTGACACGTCATAATGACATTAGAAATCTCCAGATAAGGGAATTTGGTACCAGAAATTTCTCTCTGTCCCGTCATAATAACGATATCTGGCATCATTATGACGCAGATGTCGTCTATCACATATCTCATTAGCAATATGATAGCACCTTAAATCTCATTTATTATTTTTTTCTGTGAAAGAGGCAGAATTATCGTTTGCATATTTTGTTATGTAGCATCCACACTATGGCCAATTGTCCACCATTTCCAGATGGTGACCTTGAACGATGGTTCACGGGTTCCATCCACATGATGGGCCACTAAATACGCCGAAAGCTTGGATGCATCCAGAGGGTCTACTGCGCACTTTAGTTGCGCATCTGGCTGTCTTTGATCTTTGGTGAAAAACTGCCTCTGCAGCCATCGTTCGCCAAGGCTGTTTTATCGTCTGCCACCATCGGCCACCGTAAGCCATACTCTCTCCAGACTGTGGCAATGGCTTGCAGTGGACTGGAGGGGACTTCACAGATTCAAAGTTGGTTTCGTTTTTATGGTATCCGTGTAGACCTCAATCAATACTGCTAACTGGTGGAAAACCGATACGTTAATACTCGTTATAATGATACTTGCTCTTCTACAGATATTTCGTTCTAAATTGTTTTTCATATTATAATACCTCTATATCTGTGTTCTAGAAAGTAAACAGCA
>CM063507.1:98302178-98304678 GCA_032207245.1 Pardosa pseudoannulata | reverse complement strand
GAAAAAAATTAAAATTAAACTAATGACAAACGATAATATTTTCAAAACAAATATTAAAATCATTGATGTACGTAATAATATTAAACTAGATCAGGGGTGCTCAACCCAAATCGGTTGGTGGGCCAAAAAATAATTTACTGAACTAAGGTGGGTCACACATATAAAAAAAAACAAGTTATTCAGAATATTTTATTATCATGCAATATTCAAAATAGGCCTTTTTACACTGCCAGCTGCGACTGTACGTGAGTAAGTTGTGTTATACATATATCATAACTACAACGACAATAAACATTAACTATACTGTATTTATAATCACCCCCCAACACCTTCCTTCCTAATCATGAAGGTTAAAATATTATTATTATATTTATACTATACATATATGTTGTAGTTTATTCACAAGCACTACCACATGTATTATTTTAAAATAAATGTGAGATTTGTTTTTGTATTTTACTAGAGATTTTGTTAATATCCACGGATAATGTAGTCGACGTGCATCGTAGCTGATTGGTGATATTTTTATCAAGCAACCTGCTGCGACACTTTGTTTTTACCAGGTTTAATTTGAAAAAAAAATGATTCACAGCGATAAGTAGTTCCAAATGCTGATATAATGCATAATGCCAATCGTCTTAAATCAGGAAATTTATCTTCGGCGATATACTTTTGATAATACTCAATCTTATTCGTTTCGTAGAGGCATTTTAGCTCAATGTTTGATTACAATTCTATATTAGCTCCATTTGTAAATTTGGAGGCGCTGATTCAACCTCTACATTGAATGGAGCTAAGGATATTTTAAAGATTTCCTCAAACTTTTGCATGTACGAGAATGTAGTATTGAATTCTTTAAGTAATTTTGCGATTTCAGTAGAATATTTGAAGAAGTTTTTATGGTCACTTTTATAGTCATTTAATAATGGGAAATGAATCAAATTATTTGACCGTAATTGATTTTCATAAAGCTGAAGCTTTGTTACAAACAACTAAAATTCTATGTTTCAACTGTATATAGTCAAAATGACTAAAACTATATAGACAGTTGAAAACTTCAATTGGGCCGCAAAAAGTTTTTAAATGGACCGCATGCGGCCCATGGAACGTGGGTTGGTCATGCCTGAACTAGATGATTATTGATGAATTCTCGATTATCCGAAGAAGGTTCGATCCCAATTACTTCGGATAAACGAGGTTCTACTGTAATAACGTATGCCTCATTCCATGTTGGCATCCCATGAGTTTTTTTTGGGGGGGTGTTGGTTATGCTGTCCTGTTTTGATATGCATTGTCATTCATGAAGAGAAAGTTTGGACCTACTGCACCACAGGATGGACAACGAACTTGACCTAGAAAAAAATCTAGGTGCAATACCATTCTGACGTAACTTCCTCCAAAGATGTAAAGTGTGTCCTGCCATTGTACGTAATTCTCCCTCCCGCCCCATACTAAAACAAGCTAACAAATTTATCTTTTTATTTTTTCCAATGCGTACGACTTGCCTTAATTAATAGAATTCACCGTACAAAGCAATGGTTTTTGATGTCATTTTTATTGTGGAAGAACTATATAGGCAGAGGAACTCTTCTGGAAGCCCAATACGCTGATCACTATACAATATGAGAGGTCAAGTTTATCTTATGGATGTGGCAATTCAGTTAATATCCGATTGAAAATATATACATATCTACATATATGTACATAATATATTTATAGATGTATACAAAAAAAAAAAAACCAAAGAGAGAAAAAGAAAGCGAGATAAATAGATAGATAAATACACTCTCTTCCAAAAGTTCAGTACAGAGAAGAAAATGTTAATTTCCGGTTAATGTTAATAAACTATTTGACACGAGACATGTACATATTAGTTTTATTCACTTACATTCGTTGAAATAAATGTTAAAAAACTTATCTCCAAGACTAGTAGCCATCAAAGGTGGATTCACAAACGAGTCTAAACATGAGGTCTATAATGACATTTAAATAGGAGAGAAGGGTGACTACTGCCCCCTCCACCATGGAAGCCTCTGTAGGAGTCACTGATGTTTTCTTAGAAATGTAAGTGAGTAGGATGAGTTATAGGGAACATTGCTGTTTTCTTGGAAAAGTACGTGAGTAGGATGAGTTCTAGGAAACATTGCTGTTTTCTTGGAAAAGTACGTGAGTGGGATGAGTTATAGGGAACACTGCTGTATTCTTGGAAAAGTAGTTATAGGAAACATTGCTGTTTTCTTGGAAAAGTACGTGAGTGGGATGAGTTATAGGGAACATTGTTGTTTTCTTGGAAAAGTACGTGAGTGGGATGAGTTATAGGGAACACTGCTGTATTCTTGGAAAAGTAGTTATAGGAAACATTGCTGTTTTCTTGGAAAAGTACGTGAGTGGGATGAGTTATAGAGAACACTGTTGTTTTCTTGGAAATGTACGTGAGTGGGATGAGTTATAGGGAACATTGCTGTTTTCGTGGAAAAGCACGAGAGTGGGATGAGTTATA
>CM063507.1:98284678-98297178 GCA_032207245.1 Pardosa pseudoannulata | reverse complement strand
ATATATATATATATATATATATATATATATATATATATATGTATATATAATATTTTTAAGCATTTATTACAACTTTTTTTTCTTTCTATGAAAGCATCATAGAACTGAAGTTTATCTTTAGTCTCATTGATATCCAAGTTAATTTTTGGAATTCCAGTGAAAGCAAATCTAGGGGGCGGATCCGAAGGATTATCACAATTAATTGAAAAAAATTGTCTTGCTTGGCTGATTCCATCTGTACTACTATCAGAGTCACTTCTATCCAGGTCATCTAGTAAACTTTCGCTACTATCATTTACGGATAATTCAGTTTCTGATTCCGAGTCACAGTTCGAATCGCAAGAAATTAACTCCATACGATCTGAATTATCCATTACTTAAAAGTAAAAATATGTTATTCAACTCTTACATCAATAAAATTATCAGGCGGTTAGTAAAATATAAGCAGAAAGCTATACACTGAAAGATAACAATTCGTCTTCTGATACAAAACATGCGAAAAAACCCGCGCTTTTGAACCAGAGTAGAAAATACAGTAAACTGCAAACTATCATTTACTGGAATAATTTTTTACTAAAATTAGAAAAAATACGGCCGAAATAGTGCAAGCGAAATAGAAATCAGATTGCCCGTACGTCGTACGGGCAAATCAGTAAAGGTCCGAAAGCTGTGCCCGTACGGCGTACGGGCAAAACAGGGAAGGGGTTAAAGCAACGGTTTCCAAACTTTTGATATCGGTGCCCCTCTCCCTGTTTTTTAAAAAAAAAATTTTGCACCCCCCTCAATTTTCGTGACAATCTAATTTCATAAATACTCACCAGATATTGCAATTTATTTAATGGGCTACAAAATAATATACCACATTACCACTTGAAGCGCTACCCCCCTTGCAATAGTCTCGTTCCCTCCAAGGGGGAAGGGCGCCTCATAGTTTGGAAACCGCTGGGTTAAAGATACAGGAATAAAAATGGGACCACAGAAATAAAAAATGAAAGCTTTTTAACCGGGTTCTAATATAAATCTGGTTTGTGCCTTTAAACTGCGTTTGTTAACACATTGCGTGCGGGTACATTTCGAAGCAGGGAGCGGGCCTTTTGCGCGTAAATTTAGTTATTCAGTTAAATCTCAATAGATCGAAAATTATTTCCTTTTTTAACCAAATTTTAATATTTTATATTGAAATATATAAATAAAAATATATAAATAACAACCATAAGATTTTTGTAAACAAGAAATATATTTTTTAGTGGATAAATTTATAATATTATCGTAAATACGAAAAATCAAATAGAAATAGTAGTGAATAGTTTTAATTTTTTTCCCGTTCTGTGGTTCCGCATCGACTGATGTAAAAACTAGTTTTTATTTGTCTAAATTTTTCCAGAATCTATGTAGTAGACAAGAACATTCGGTTTCGTTTTCTTGTACATACCGTTATTTTTGTATCCACAAACAAACCATGTTGTGACACTAACCCGTACTAGTACGTGACCCGCTCTCAAGTATCAATCGTCAGAAAACGTACTAGTATGTGTCCCGCATACAATGTGTTAAAAAAGACCGAAAAACTGCACAGTATTGTTTTGATGCTTCCATAGGCAGAAAGTTCTACTATTCATATATGCGATGTATTCATTTATAGGATTATCCTTTAATTGCTGAAATAATCCTTTAATTAAAAAATTCTTCTTTGACCCTCGTCTTTGTACAAGTGAAATTAAGTGCACATAAGATACATATATACATACTGTATATCTTATCTTATATACAGTACCCTATATCTTCTATCTGCGGTCCAATTTTTCTTAGGAATAAAAATGAGACCACAGAAATAGAACATAATAAGTGTGAAAGATTAAATGTGAACTTTTTCAGCGGTTTCCACTGTAATTCTAGTTTTTACCTTTAAACTATTTATATTAAAAAAAAAAAAAAAAAAACGAAAAACTGTACAGTTTTGTTTTAATACTTCCATCTGCGGAAAGTTCTACTTTTCACATATACGAAGTATTCACACGATTTTCGTTTAATTCCTGAAATAATCCTTTAATAGAAAAAATTTCCTTTCCCTTTTGTCTTCGTATCGGTGAAGTTCACTGTATAAGATACATACATACAAACATACTTACACATTCTTAGAAACATAAATATATATATTTAAAAACCAATTTTTTATACCAATACGAATATATTCGAATACGAATACATTCGTATTGGTTGGAAAAATTTCTCCCTTGTCACCTCTGATTGTATCAGCTTAATTATAAATTCATGGATTTATTTAAATATTCTACGTTCGTTTAAATTCATTCACTTAAATCATTCTGGATTTAATTGCGTAACATTTTTCTTCGTTGGATTTTTTTTCTATTAAATGTAATGTTGTTAACATATGGAAATTTTATTATTAAAACACAGTATACAATTTCTAAAATAATATTGTACTGTTTATGCTACAAATTCTTATTTTTGGAAACAACAGTCCGGTTATTTTTCCCAGTTTAGCTCTTTTAGTAAAAATAACAATATTTATCCATTCTGGGGATAAATAAAATTTTGTTGCCAAAAAATAAGTTATAATAATTAATTTAATTTTTTTTTAATTCCATGGTGATTTTCAGTCAAACAGACGAAATTAACAACTTTATTTATTCGAAAACGATATTTAACTATTGCATACATTTATACGTTTACATTGGATAAAATTGCAATCATTTCTTCACGTAGCAAACGATTATTTTCTCGTTCTTTTATTACGTAATTTTATTCAATATAAATAATATTCCTTGTTGAAAGGTAGATAACTTGCATTATCTGCTTTAATACATGGAATATTCGACTGAACATAGAAAAAGAAAACCTCAGTACGTATGTATATAAAAAGTAGATTCAGAAATTACAAGCATATGGCTGGCATTGTGCTTAAAATTTACAAGATTGTTTTCAAACAAAATCTTTATGGAATATTCATAAAATGTCATGCAATGAATAGTTATAGGAATTGAAAATGTAATGCAATGAATTTTTGTTCTACTCATTTTATTTAAATAGCGTCACTGATTTCTTGAAATAATTAATTATTATTTTTTTAAAACTGTAATAGAACTGATCCTGAAATAATTTTATGTACATATATTTAATACTGGATTCACATCATTCCAAAAAATTTCGTGTCAAAATTCCTGTAATAAGTAATCTATTAAAAGGGAGAAAATTCCAATGAATATTTAAAAAAATAAATATCAAGGTAAAAGAAGACATGTACATATAAATAATTACCCTTAAAGAACTTCGTGACGAAGACCCATCGCCTTAAATTATCAGTAATTGATGCTTCTTCAAACGAATAAATAAAAGCAGGCGTATTTAAAGAGAACTGAGATCTGTCAGGTGTTTTCTAAACATACATCAGAAAATATTTTTAATCTCCATGAAAAAATAGAGCAAAACACTCACTATTGCAATATATTTAGAAGTAACATTTTTAACGGTTCAAAAGGAAATGTTAAGCTGTGCTTCTAGTAAATTCGGTTAAATCCTTCTCCATACAAGCATCATTAATCAACCCTTAAAGATCTATCCCTTTTCAATCCGAAAATGATGAGGAGAGGATGCAAAGTCGTCGATCGTACTGTTTATAGAACCGAAACTATGTTGATACCCTATTGGCTAAGAGAGCAGTAGACTACGCCTTTTTTTCAAACTAAAAATAGATAAATCATAAATATCGATTTCTTTTTATTTCAACTGTCTATTCTTTGCGGAAATACAAACACCCATTATAATATCATTAAAAAACTGAATTTCAGTAAGTTTAAGATAAGTTTCTGTTCGCATAAAATGATGCAATGTTGATTTACACAGGTGTTAGAAGAAAAATTAAAACTCTGAAATGAAAGCTTAATATTATTTATTTGAAAACTTAGTATTTAATTTTTGTATTGATTTTTGTTGAATAATATTACAATCTTTTATTATTTCAGACCTCTACTGCATCGGCAGACAATCTCTCACTTAGTAATTAAATCGAAACAAAATTTTACTTATTTTTCACCTAGATGCTCAAGAATTTCAAGCCTATAAAATTAAAAATATATATTTAATTTTGCTTTCAGGTGCATTTAAAATTAGTTTAGGAGCATTTAAAATTAGTATTAAGAAATTGTACGCTATTCTTTTTCATTACTAAATAGACTTTTAGAATCGATATGAAATAAGGAACATCTGTTTCAGTTTGTTTTGATGTGTGTGTATTGTGTTTGAAAGTAGATGGTGACGTGAATGCCGGTTTCGAGTGCTTGATTCGTGTATTGCTTATCTCCAGTCTTTTTCATATAAAAAACAACTGTATTAAATAGGCATTATGTGTGATTTCTGCAATTTTTGTTAAACTCCATACCAGTTCTTTTCGTTTCTTTAATTATGTGTTCATATGATTGACGTTTTTTTTTCTATCAGTTATCTGTGAAACTTCCTGCTTTTGAACAAAAACAAATATGGGTCTTAATGATTCTTTGCTATCACGATATGTGACTATTATTTCGGTTGTAGCACTTTACTGGTAATTATAAATTTTTATTTCTCAAAATTTGACCAGTTCTTTAAATTTTATTGATTCACATGTAAATCAGTTCCAAGACATCGGGAAATAACGATTAAATTTATTCATCTGTGTATCTGATACTAAACTGAGCCAATACATATATTGTTTTCCTAGTTATATAAATACTTTTGAATTTTCCCCGAGTATAAAAGCTATAAGGAGTAAGGTAATGAAGTAGTATCATTTTAAACACTTTGCTTCGCATCTTATTAAAATACATCAAGAAAATAATTTTCATGCACTCACACACATTTATATATATGCATTGCATGTACAATATATTGCTAATTCGAGTTTACATTATTTATTTCAACTGCAGAAACTAAAAATGGTATGAAATATTTTGTAAAAATAATGTTAAAGTCTATTTTTTATATATTATGCAGAAATACATGAAAGATGGGCTTCAACACAGAAGAGCAGTTTCAGATTAGATTTCTTAGTATGATTTTTGGTAGGCATTACATATTTAAACTGAAAATTCAGCCAATAAAGTAAAAAAATATATTTCTTTTATGGAGTACATGTCTGATACTCTATTACTTTGGCTTGTTTAGGTCAAGTTATGAGTGTTATAATTTTTTTTCTGTGAATTATTTAGATTAGAGCCTATTGCAGGAATGGGCAAACTACGGCCCGCGGGTCAACCCCTTCCCACCGGAAGGTTCTATCCGGCCCGCAGATGGAATTTTAAGTTGCTGGTCCAAGGCAAATTAAAAGAAATATATATTTATATATTATATATCCATCTCCTTTTCTACTTTGCTTAAATATTATATCTCAAGTTTATTATCGCATGCCCAGAAGATGAGCGGTATATTTGCTTCTTAAATGTAAATAAGTGTTTTCAACTTTGAACCTTAGAAAGAATAATTTCAGAAGTAGACTGACAGATGAGCATTTAGCATCGTTCCTTAAAATCAGTAGATCTCACTTCAAATCTCAGTATAAGGAACTTTTAAAAATGAAATTGCAATTTCATTCATCTCATTAATGTATTTAAACCATTAGGTACTTGTATATTGTTTTTAAAATTTTAGAAAAATTTATCTTGGCCCGCCAAACTTATTTTCTTTCAATTTTTGGCCTGCGGCCAAAAAAGTTCGTCCATCCCTGGCCTATTGCATAAAGACAATCTTGAATGGATAAGTCAGCAGTGTGATTCAAATCCATAGATATTTGTATCAACAGTGCCATACCTATTTGACCATTGCTTGGCTTTGTATGTTAGATATACTGAAAATGCTATAGTTTTGATTTTATTAATAAGTAATAGTAGATAATTAATCTTATACAATTTTTTACTAGGGGAACTTTTAGTGTAGACCTGTTAAATTTCGCATAATAAGTACTTTGAGTCTGTTGCAAAAAATTAAATGCCAACTGATTATATCTCATTTATATTATTCTTTTAAGAATTAATAAATTATGCAATGAAGTATATTTTATACTATTTTATGAATAATTTATTTTTTTGCATAATTTTAAGATTTAAATTTTACATTAGATGCTTGGCCGATTGGTTAGGTGCTGGCCTTCAGTACCAGAGTTTGTGGGTTCGATTCCCATTGTAGCATGGATGTTTGTAGCCGTTCAAAATTTATTTTAAGCAGTAGGCTTTAACAAGTATAAATACCCACACATTTGTTAGTTATGGGTTTGCACTTAAAAACTAAAGGCAAGAATGCAGGTCATTTTGCAAAACTTTTCTCAAAAATGTTTGCAGTTGCAAAATTGAGCTTTCTGATTGGTGGATTCCGTTTCTGAAATGTTTAGAATATGACCTGCATAATAGCATATCATTTCAACCCCTTTGTCAAATAAAAAAAATGCTTATTGCATTATGCAAATCTTTCTGCTATACATTAATAAAATGTCATAATAATCTACAAGTTCAAAACATATTGTCTGCCCTGGGCCCAAACTCTTGATAATCAGGCCTCATATATATATATATATATATATATATATATATATATATATATATATGCTGCACTTAATATATATATATATATATATATATATATATATATATATATATATATATATATAATCAACATCTGAGCTGGATAGCTTTTAATTTCCAATCATATTACTTATTTATTATCAAATGTTCTCCATTTTTTGAAAATTTATATATTTATAGATTTTTTTTTTTTTTTTTTTTTTTTTTTTAGGTTTGTTTCCATATCTTTAGTTTTCATCAATAAATACTTGTTGAGTAATGATGATTTCAAAGTAAGTATAGCTTTATTATTGTATTTTACATTTTGGGTTTTCTGTTAGGTATGAAGCACATTTAGTTAGGTAGGCACATTTGAGAGATCTTAGATTTATGGGAGTTCTTTCCCCTTCAAAATTATTGTTTTTAAAGTGAAGCCTTGGGAAAATATAACTCTTACAATGCCATAAAAGCTGACTAATAGCTAAACTGATAGTTACTGATTTTCCTACTCCTTTGTATTTACTAGGTCTTGTAAGAAACTGAAACTGTAATTATCAATTACAAGAACCAGGACATGCAAATTGACTAAACTTGTTATTAATAGATGTAATTTCTGTCTAGAAATAAATTTTTTTTTTTTTTACTATCTGGCAGTAATTCAAGTGATTAAGGTATCCGTCTATGTTCAGAGAACTTTTTTCTTTAAACGTAGAAACTAGTTCATGTTTTTACATCTTTAGATTTATTTTTTATATTATCATAGAGAACTGCACTTAAAAAATTTATTCCTGGAGAAGTTTTTATAAAATTTCTTATAAATGAAGAAAGTTTAGTAAAAAAATTAGGTTTTTTGAAAAGGTCTAATTTTTTAATAAATGAAATTATTTCAATATTTTTTGATGCAACACATTTCTTATACACTGGACTAGTGAATTGCCTAAAATCTTTTTTTAATTTACATTTGGTAAAAAATTTTGGTCCTTCAAATTCATACACATTGAATTTTTAACGAATTTTCATTACTTTTATATCTAACTATGAGTGTAACATCATTAAAAATTATCCAAATTTAAAGCTTTTAGGTCATTCACTAGTAAATACTATCAAAAGCATTCATAATAATTTTCAACAAAATATTTAAGAACTTTTTGAGAAATCACATTTCAAGTTTCAACATTTTATTAAAAATATCGTTATGAAAAAAGCGTGTTTGAAGTTTATGAAAGCAATTTTAACTATTAAAAAGTTAAAACACATGTTTAAAATTCCCCTCACTTTCTTGCTTCAAAACTTTCTAATTGCCGAGTTGCTAATTATTAAAAATACTAGAAAAACGTTTAAACTAATCATCATGAAAAGAAAATTTTAAAAATGCTCTTTCAAAGGCTTTAAATTCACAACTTCCGGTTCCGAAGTCGCTACTTCCGGTTTGTTTTGACAGCTATCACTGATGTTTAATTAGCTGTAACTTTTCTTTAAAATGCGGTAGAGACAAAACAAAATCAGATTTAGAAGCCTAAAAGTTGAAATTTTACAATAGAGAAATAAAAAAAATTATGATTTTTGTCAAAAAATGACATTTTCAACATAGATGGATACCTTAAATGTAAGAGATTTAAAATGACAAAAGTCACCTAACACTTGGCTGTGTCTTTACATGAGATAATTTCATATGCTTTAATTTTGTTTTTTATCTTTGAAGAGGAATAGGTAGAGGTGATATTTTAGAAATTCCTGCAAATGCTCTTACAAACTTCAGAAAGATAATTTATAGCTAAATTGTCATCCACTCTTTTAATTTTTCAAGAAGGCATTTTCTTTCATTGATAAACCTATTATAAAGGGTTAATGACTAAATAATTTTCTATTGTTAATGTAGTTTTGCGCAATATGTACCTAAACTAATTTATTTTTCCAAATAAATTTTATTTGATAGAATGCATGAAATAGACTACTGTAAAATAGACTTCCAGTTTTTTTTTTTTTTTTTTTTTTTTTTTTTTTTTGCTGTTGGTAATGTTTTAATTTAACTTTACCTTTAAAAGCCCAGTTATTTTTCTAATTTTAAAAATGAATTTAAAATTAAACTTTATATTGAATTTTAACTTAATTCAAGAATCAAATAAATAGATGTGCATCATAATTTTATTTATGAATGTCAGTTTCATAATTTTAATATAAACTTTTAAATACTCGTGTTTATACCATCACTTTAATAATTCTGTATGTTTATATTGATCCTATTTTATATTATATTCTTAATCTTGTTTTGTGTGCCTTACTACTATTAAAAGTTTCTTAAAATTTTGTTTTTTATCTTTTAGCTCGAAGCACCAATATTTATAACATTTTTCCAGTGTGCTGTCACTGTGGCTTTATGCAATGTATTAAGCTGTTTAACTTCAGTCATGCCATCTGTTTTTAGCTTCCCTAATATCACTATCACCACAGATGCTTTACGAACAGTAAGTTATTTTGATTTTTCTGTTCATATGTTTTTATAATTGTTTGCACATGCTTTACTGATAATTAGTACTCTATAGAAGGTTATATCATTGTTATAAAACATGAAAGTTTTGGAATAAACTTTTGAATGTATGATAAATTAGTATAAAGCCAAGGTTACAAAAAACCCACTTACCCAGAAAAACCCAGGCGAGTTGTTCTGGGTAAAACCCAATAAAATCCACTCTAAAGTGGGTTTTATTGTTTTCTTTTAAAATTGGTGATATTTATATTTATTTTTAGAAACTGTTATCTTAGTTTTTTTTTTACCCTCTTTCATATTTAAAGAATTATTCTGTGGAAATATATATACAGTCTATCAAATTCCAGAAAAATATTTGCAAATCTATGGTAAATCCAACATAATAATTTGGAAAAAAAAATTGTCTGTGAAATCCATAAAGAAAAAGGCAAAGGTTTCATGTGTAAAATACTAACTTCAATACTTTTTGTATTCCTAATCTTTTTAGTTTTGACCAAACCAACCCACGTGTAGAGAACACTTGCTCCAGTGATGCACAGCTAACTGGACACTTGTTTAGGGCTACCATAAAGTGGCAAAAATCTATCATATCTCCATCCCTAACACGCATTTCAATTAGTTTCCACCACTGTGCTGCAATAAATTTTTTAATTACATCAGCATTAAACATACTGTGAGGAAATATTTTGGGGTCTTTAAACTTATAATTCATGAAGGGAATTAACCGTTTATTTATTTTTTAAGGGTTGAAAGAATAGAGATAAAAAAGTAATTCTTTGTTAAAATAACATTCAAATATGTGGTATAGGTCATTATATAACATTTTGTGTTGTGATGTCAGAGTAAACTTTTTTATAGCCTTTACACTGATTTATTTGTATTAATTAAATTATAATTTCTTGAATATTAAATTAATAAAAATTAATCAGTTTTAGCAATTTAATCTTTTTTTAAAATATGGTACTTCCCCTGACCTCTCTTCTTAAAAATAGACCCCAATAAAACCCAGAAAAAACCAATAAGACCCAGAAAAACCCAATAAAACCCACCTGGGTTGGTTTTTTTTTATAAAAAACCCAGGTTTTTCACAACTCTGTATAAAGTTGTTTTTCTTTAAAAGATAACAGGGTTCCCATGGTCCTTAAAAGTCCATAAAAACTTCTTTATTTTAGCTTTCATTTTTAAGGGCCCTTAACCCTGTAAAGGACTGTGGTTTCACAGCGAAACCAGCTGTTAAAATTGCTTTTTCTCTTTTTTTTTTAGTCATGTGATTTCTTCTCAGTTTTTGCTGTACTCTCCAAACTTTCTGGTTTAGTAAGTTGGAGTTTAACTTGTCCCAAACCAGTTCTAAGAATGCCAGTACATCTGATAAATACTGGTCAAAGAATATATAAAATATTTGTTAATGTTCATAAGATTCTTTTACATTTTCTAGCCAAAATCTAGTATTAATAATAAAGAAAATCCTCAAATGCTCAAATTCAGTGTATTTCTGTAGTAATTCAAAATTCCTTTCCTTGATATCCTTAAAATATTATGAAAATACTTTTAGTTTATTAGTACTTTTTATGGTCACGAGCTAGAAAACTTTTTTGACAAATAATCTTTCCCATACTGAAAAGGTTTATAAAGTCAGCTGCCTTTTCTTATAGCTAACCTTCATGCAGAGTTTAATTAAATGAAGCATGGAGGGTGGCGGTTTTGTAGATATTTCAGTTATGGAAGTTTAATTTTCTTTGCATTGAATGTAATAGAAAAGTCTAAAACTTTTTTTTCTTTCACAGGCAACGTTGAGTATAATCAGCTAGTATATACATACACACTGTGACTTCAATGTTCTCGAATGAAGAGGTAGTGTGAAGAAATCACAGTCACAATAAAATTGGAAATCACTTTTATTTCTTGAGTAAATACGTCTATATACAAGGGGATTCTAATCTCCCAAAACATGTTGAATTATAAAGGATGGTTGCCTGCATATCTTCCTCACGCCGAACACAGTCGAAGGAAAAGAGATTAAATAATCTCTTACAAGTGGGGAGGCTTTTCCAGGGTGCAATGCAAACCCAATTTATCCCCCGTTCGGTATCAGAGACTCTGCCGCTCCCTAAAAAAATGTCAAAAAGCCCCGAGTCACAAAATTCTTGGCTTTTTATACCTGGAGGTCAGTTACGGTCCCACCAACTGTTTTTTGGATCAGTTAAGATCCCAGTTACTTGAGAACTCCAGCTAAGGTTACAGTTAGCTTTTTCAGCAGAATCCTCATTCGCTGATTTCCCGTTTAATCGCAAAAAAACTTTAGATGTACATTTTTCAAAATGTTTTTGTCAAATAGGTTTATCTTATATTAATTTTTAGGTATTTTTAAAAACTTAATTCTGAAATATTGTAGGGCATTTATAGAACATGCCTTTTCTGGCTCATAGTTAAATATATGATCCTTAGGAAGTAGGGTTTATGTTGTTATGCCGTGTATTTCAAGTAAGTCCTTATAAAGAGTTACTTTGGTCCTTAGAAAGTCCTTAAAAAGTCCTTAATTTCTGTTCTGGAAAAAGAGTGAGAACCCTGGATAAATAAATAAACAAGCAAAAGCCTTATAATGGTGTTTTACATTTCCTTCTATATCTTTAATTTATGTTTTATCTTCACTTTGCATTATATATAGCAGGGGTGGCCAAGACGTTGACTGCGGTCGACTGGTTGACCTCGAAGACATTTTAGGTAGTTGACACGACCATCCCGGTAATGACCTTAGATATTAACAATTTAATTTATGACTTGTGACATAGAATTAATGAATTATTTAAAATAAAAATATTTGGAAATTAATTTGAGGAAACGTTTACAAATACTTACAAATTGATTTTGTATTTGAAATCATACTTTGGATGGACATATCTTTGTGAATCTGCTTTTTCAACCATGAACGCCATAAAAACCAAACATTGGTCATGCTTAACAGATGAACATTTAATTTTGTGTTTACACATTGCAATAAGCTAGTGCCAGCCACAATATGATAAACTTGTCGCAGATATACAATGCCAAATTTCAACTAAACAAAGTGAATAGGATGGTCAATTTTTGATGTATGAATACTTTGATTATTTTTGTCAGTAAATTTTAATTTTGTAAATATTAATATTAAGTTTTTTTTAGAAAAATTAGATAATTTACCATTTTTTCTTGTAGCAAAAAATAAATATATAAACATGTACGTTACGTTAATTTAGCTCTGCCATTGGTAGACTGCCTTTGATTTATTAAATGTGGAGTAGACCACAGATCCAAAAAGTTTGACCACCCCTGATATATAGGAAGTTATGAGTTAGCTTTCATTTTTTTAATTCTTAGTATGTTTATTTTCTGTGAAAAACTCCTTTGAAAAATCTATTAAGATTAATTTAGCATAAATGTTTGTTTATTGATACTGTTGAAATCTTGTCATAGTCCTAGAATGCTAT
>CM063507.1:98269678-98279678 GCA_032207245.1 Pardosa pseudoannulata | reverse complement strand
ATTCAGGGATGATTCTGATCCGAATGTTTTTTGTAGGTTTATTCTAAAAAAAAAAAAAAAAAAAAAAAAAAAAAAAAAAAAAAAACAAAAAAGATTTTTTCCAGAAATTTAAAAAAAAAAAAAAAAAAAAAAAAAAAGGAAGAAGCCATTTTTTTTTATCTTACATAAGTATAAATTTTATTAATATCCTTTTTCTCTTTGCCGCGTCCACAATTTTTTTACATATACACACTCTCTTTTGTTCATGTTTTTGTTGAACCTAATGTAATAACCATTATTTTATCTGATATGTTTCTGATAAGAGGTGCTTAAAAAGTTAGAATGGTGCTTAATTTTTTTCATTAAAAAAGTGTATGAACCATGAAGAAAACCAATGGTTTTAAGATCACTGTGAAATTTTGTCCCTTCTTTACCACGCCTTTTATGACTGTCAAATTGAAATTTTATTTGGTAAAAATTTCTAGCAACCAATTTCTGGGTCTTCTGCTTCAAAGTAAATTTTGATTATAATTTTAAATACAAAGTGTCTTACTTCACATTTTTGAAAGTTACTGCAACTAAACAACTATCTGTTTTTATTTTTACAGGCTCACTATCAATATCTGGAGTGATCTATGGTGTTCTTGCCAGTTTTTTTGTTTCATTATTCTCCGTTCTTATGAAAAAAGTATTACCTGCTATGGATGGCAACATATGGAAACTTACCTACTACAATAATGTGAATGCTATTTTTTTGTTTTTGCCTCTACTGCTTGTGTTTGGAGAAATAAAAGAGGTTGTCTACTTTGATAAGCTGTACAGTTCATGGTTTTGGTTTCTTATGGTAATTAGTGGTACTTTTGGATTTGCCATTGGATATGTGACTGGTTTACAAATCAAGGTATGCATTTTTAATTGTGTTACTACTCTTGGATTTAAAATCTGTGAATCTTTGAAAGTAACATTTTTAGATTTTTATATGCCATAGACAAAGCTTATTAAGGCATCAATCTACATTGAAAACATCATTTTTTGCCAAAAATCATAGTGTTTTTTTTTTCTTTATTGTAAAATTTCAATTTTTAGGCTTCTGAATCTGTTTTTGTTTTGTCTCTACGGCATTTTAAAGAAAAGTTACAGCTGTTTAAACATCAGTGACAGTTGTCAAAACAAAATGGAAGTAGCAACTTCGAAACTGGAAATTGTGAATTTAAAGCCTTTTAAAGAGCATTTTTTGGACAAAACTTTTTAAATTTTCATGAAGATTAGTTTATACATTTTTCTAGTATTTTTAATAATTAGCAACTTGGCAATTAGAAAGTTTTGAAGCAAGAAAGTGTGGGGAATTTTAAACATGTATTTTAATTTTTTAACAGTTAAAGTTGCTTTCATAAACTTCAAATGTGTTTTTCTCAGAATGGTATTTTTAATAAAATGTTCAAAATGTGATTTCTCAAAAAGTTCTTAAAATATTTTGTTGAAAATTATTATGAATTCTTTTGATAGTATTTATTAGTGAATGACCTAAAACCTTTAAATTTGAATCATTTTTAACAATGTTACACTCCTAGTTATATATAAAGTTTATAAAAATTCTTTAAAAATTCAATGTGTATGATTTTGAAGGACCAACATGTTTTACAAAATATAAATTAAGCAAAGATTTTAGGTGATTCACTAGTCCAGTGTATAAAAAATGTCTTGCATAAAAAAATACTGAAATAATTTAATTTATTAAAAAATTAGACCTTTTGAAAAAAACTTGATTTTTTTTTACTAAATTTTTTTTTATTTATTAGAAATTTTATAAAAACTTCTCCAGGAATAATTTTTTAAAGTGCAAATCGCTATGATAATATAAAAAATAAATCTAAAAATGTAAAAGCATGAACTAGTTTCTACGTTTAAAGAAAAAAGTTCTCCGAACGTAGACGGATACCTTAAACACTCCTTTACATCATTGTACATTATATCGTTATATATTTTGTAAGCTCTTTAAAAAAGCCAAGCAATGAGCAAATGACTCAAACATTTTATTTTGCATTACATTTTTAAGTGCATAAATTTTAATTTGTGTTTTATAATTTACTACCATGTATATAAAATCTAATTTTATTTTAGAAACCAATAAGATAAGTACTTATGTATAATCTGTAATTAGCATGTTAAAATTTCAAACCACGCTGTTGCTCCAGACACAAGTGCCTGAATGTTGGCATGTTTGCTATAGTAATTCAAGCCAAATTTTGCATAATTTTAATTTTGAAGACAATAAGATATGTACTTATGCATAATCTGTAATTAGCATGTTAAAATTTCAAACCACCCTGTTGCTCCGGACAAAAGTATCTGAATGTTGGCATGTTTGCTATAGTAATTCAAGCCAAATTTTGCATAATGTTAATATCTATTAAAATACACTTATAAATATACATTGATAAATAATAAACATTAATAACAATAAACATTGCCAAAATTTCAGTGAATTGTTTATGATAAGTCTGTGGTTTAATTTCAGGTAACTTCTCCTTTGACCCACAATATCAGTGGTACAGCCAAAGCCTGTGCTCAGACTGTAGTGGCAGTAATGTGGCTTCAGGAAACCAAATCTGCTTTATGGTGGGTGAGTAACACAACAGTGCTTTTAGGTTCAGCAGCCTATACCAGAGTGCAGCAGTTACAGATGAAAATAGATTTTGAACAATCAATGCTGGCTAAAAAAATGGAAAAATCGCCTGAGGAGCAGAGAGTTTGATTTTTTTTTTTATGTCAGTGAAATGTGTCTATGAGTCTTAAAAATAGTCAGAATCTACTGAAATCCCGGTTATAAAAAGATAATTTATTGGAAATTGTTGTAGAAAGAAAATAATTGTATAGAGATTGAAAAGTTATTCAGTTATAAAAGAGTTTGTGAAAATTGTTCCTACAAGCTTGTGTATAAAACTTTTCAAATAGAGATATGAGTATAAAATTTCACAAAAAACAGAAATGTGCAAGCTAAGGGACTAGGTCTTTAAGAGGGACTAAAATCTGTACAAGTGCGGAGGAATAGAATATTTGTGCTGTAGCTTGAATGTTCCTATTTTTTTAATATTCTGGAATTATTGCTTTTTTAAGATTTTGTCAAGAATATTACAAATTATTGTATAAATTTTGTTTCCTAATTTAATTTTGTTTATCATAGTATTTTTAACAGACATGTTTTCTTCTTTGTGATTTTTTTTATTCAACATTTGACTGGTACATTTATTTTAAACTAATATAAATTTTACCTTCAAATTCCTACATAATGATAAGAATCACTTTGCTTTAAGCTCTTGAATCTATTTTAATTTTGTTATCTCTTGAAATAATTATACAAAAGCTAACATGTTTTACGTATTAGAAATGCTTTTTTTTGTTTTTTGTTACATAAAAAAGACATTTTGAGAAATGTAATGGGAGAATAGACATTTGCTTACAGTTTTAAACTGATAACAAGCACTGCTAATAAATCAAAAAGTTCATAATTTATATATATATATATATATATATATATATATTTGTAATCTGTGAAATTTGTACTATAGTTACAAAAAAATCAAAATTATGAAGATATTTCATGTTTAAGTCCCCTTAATTTCTTTTGAGTAGTTGAAAGGTTTTTTATCTAAAAATAAAAAAAAAATTAAAAACGTTATTTTGTTATCCAAAATAACATTTTTACATAAATTAAAAATAGTATGTGAAATTTGTACTATAGTTACAAATTGAAAAAAAAAATTATGAAGGTATTTCATGTTTAAGTCCCCTTAATTTCTTTTGAGTAGTTGAAAGGTTTTTTATAAAAAAAAAAATAAAAACGTTATTTTGTTATCCAAAATAACATTTTGACATAAATTAAAAATAGTATGTGAAATTTGTACTATAGTTACTAATTGAAAAAAAAATCAAAATTATGAAGGTATTTCATGTTTAAATCCCCTTAATTTCTTTTGAGTAGTTGAAATTAAAAAGGTTTTTTATCCAAAAATTAAAAAATTAAAAATGTTATTTTGTTAGCCAAAATAACATTTTGAGATAAATTAAAAATAGTACTTGAAAAAAGTATATTTCATTGTATACAATGTAATATGAATATTTGCTTACTTTTTTAAACTGATAATAAACAATTAAATTTTCCTATATGTTGATCACGCGCTGGCGCGTGATCGGCAGCGAATTCAAGAATTTCATAATTTTTTTTGTATATATATAAATGAAATTTGTACTATTTTAAAAGCTAAAAATTTAAATTTTGATGGTATTTCATGTCCTAGTCACCTCAATATCTTTTAGGCTGCTGAATGTTTTGTTGATATTCATTAAAAAATTTGAAGAGTCTTTTGGAAAACACATTTTGTATAAATTGTGCTCAAGTAAGCAAAATTGATTGAAAAAAATGTTGCAATAGCAGCAAGTTGAATTTTGATAAGTAAAATTAATTGTGTTATCAAAATATTTTTAGAGCCTTTTGTAAAATTTTTGTGAAATTTATAGACAAATTTGAAGTAAATCATTGTTTTAATCACATAATATGTAGCTTCTTGATACATCTCTTGAAAAAAAATTTTTTTAAATGATAGTTATTATTATTAAAATTGATGTAAATATGTATAGCAGATCTCTATTAAATTTGTACTTGAAGAATCAATTGTTATCATTCATTAGCAATTCTTTTTCTTTTTTTGGGGGGGGGGGGAGATATGTATATATTATAGTATTTAAATAATTTTCCGTAATGAAAAACTTAAGGTAGATGAAACTTTGTTAGACAGAAGATGCTTTTTAACTTTTGTGGCACATGTAAAGGTAGTGTTTGGTTTATCAGTAATGGTAATTTTCTTTTTGTAACTCTCTAATCCACGAGTGGCTCCATTTTAATATAATATGGGAGAATATACCAAGATTCACTTTAAATTTTGTGATTTTTAATTACAGTAAATTTTTGTGGTTTAGTTATTTTCTGATTAATGAAGCTAATGCAATCAACTTATTAGCTGTGTACCCAGATAATAAATCCTAATGCTGTTTATTCTATGGTTAAAAAATCAATGTTGTTGAAGTCTTTTTGATACAAAATTTTCTTTTAAAATAATGTATTGTTTATTTATGAATGTCTATGTGCAGAAATAGTTCAGTTTGTTCCAATTACAGTAGAACCTCGGTATAACGACCCCCTGTGGGACCAACATCATATGGTCATTGTAACGAATTGAAAAAATAATTAAAAAAAAATTGAGCAAAGAAATGATGCAACAGTACATACCTAGAGAACACTTCTATTTATTTGTATTTCCATTACTGAATTTTTGAAAAAAAGTTTTTGATTGATGCTTGTTTCAAGTTCATTTGGGAATTTTTCATTATCACTGATTCCATATCCATTAGATTTTGAAGGAAATCTTCAGAATTAAATTGTCCTTCAAAATATTGATGCAAGGCATTGATTGCATTGAAGGCTTCTTTTTCATTCCCTTTTTCAAAAGCTTGGACGATTTCTTCTCTCGTCAGAGTCTCAGATTTCTTCATTTCTGGTAATACGGGCAATAAAATTGTCCTCATTCAAATTTTCTCTGCAGCACTGTAAAGTTTAGTCAAAAGATAATTAAAGATTTAGTTCTCCTCTTTTCGTCTTTCGTTCTCCTCCCCTCCTTTAAGCAAACACAAAGAGAAGAGTACAGGTTTCTTGAAGTTGCACCAAAGTACAATAATTTTGAAATAGCCCACTTGCTCATGAGTTTTAAACACTAAAATTGGCTGTCGTTCTAATAAAAAATAATATGCTTGAAGTCATTGTAATGATTCAAAATTAACATTATTCCTATAGTAAAATGATGGGACTTTTTTAGATGGCCGTTCTAAAGAAGGGGTCGTTAAAAAGAGGTTCTACTGTATATGTGAATATTGTAATAATTCTATACTTGGATCTTGATGCCATGTATTTTTTATTTTTCAATGCTCATTCATAAATGATGTTTATATTAGCATACAAATTTCTCTTTCCAGGTGTTAGTAACCATTTTTTAATCTCTACATTTATTTTGTGCATTTAGAAGCTTAAATGTAAGAAAATGTACAGAATGTACATTAATGGGATGTACATCTAAAGGGTCATAGCATAATTGCATTTTCTATTTTATGCAACTTCCCAGCAAATCAAGGTGATTGAGAAAATAGTGTGCTGGTGTTCAGAAACAGAATCTTTAGGGTTTTAAATTCCATTATTGTATTTGTTGCATTTTTAAAATCAGCTTTAATTAATATATCCCTATTCAAATTATACTTTGGTTGAAGCATAGACTGTGTTACTTTCAACTAATCAACTTCCTAATAATTCACTTCATACTTAGTTTTTCTTGACTGTATTATTATTTTTTATATACAATCAGATATCATTATAAGATTACTTTTGTGGATTTCTGACCTTATAAGTGGGATGCCCATATATACAATGAGTAAAAATTCATTGTAAGCTAATAACATTTTACTTTAAATATGACTATAGGATAATTAAAGTATGCAATACCTTATAGTATAATTGAATTTCAACCTTTTCTGGAGTTAATAAAAATTATTTTAAAGAAATTGAATCAATGGCCTTGCCTTATTGATTCCATTTCATTATCATAGCATCCAACAACATTATCATTTATAACTTCTGAAACCATTAATGTAATAGGTGCATCCAAATTAGTTGCTAGATCATTATCAATACTTAGATATTCCAGTTTGTTTCTTCTAGTATAACTGCTGTTTCATAGAGTTGATGCTAATTCACATAGCTGTACTTTATCATAAACATCATTATCATCATCTCAGGTTCGATCACTTTTTGCCACAGCGAACAAAACCAGCCTGCTGAATCTATACTTCTCCTTACACTATTAACTTTTATCAATATAGCACATAGCAATTAACACAAAACTATGAAGCTCTTGTTTTTCATGGCTTATTGCCTCAATTAAGTCTTTGATGAGTTAAAAAGAATTCAAAAGAGTTTTGAAATTCCTTGAATAAAAGACTGTCAAAATCAAAAATCAATGTGACCAAATAAGCTTCTTTTCAAGCACTACAGCCAGTTCCCAGCCAAGGCCATCTCAGTCACTTTCCACCATCTTGATCTGTCTGTAGTATATATATCTGTAGTATAGCTATAATCCTCTATCTGTTGATTTCAATATTCTCAGCCACTGTACCACATTATCAAGCCGTTTCATATGTGGCCTGCCTGCCCTTCTCTTTTCCTTGGGCTTTATGACTGTTATTTTCTTGACTGGGTTTTTATCATTGTATTTGTATATGTGTCCAACCCATCTTAGCCATGATGCTCTAATCATTTTAACTATACTTTTTTTCCCGACGCAGCAGGTGATGCAGACATTATCGTAGCACCTTAACAAGGCTGCGAACCTGTTACTCATTTAGCACCACCCGGGGAGTATGTGTAGCTTAAGGTATGCTACGGCCGCTAGTAACATTATCCCCACTAGGTCCTCGTAATTTAGAAGCAGGGATGAAGCAGAAGACCCCCCTAGGTATCATTTAAGAACTTGCAGGATTTTGTGGCCACCCGCAACCTTTCAGTTATGAACATGCTGCCTTTTCCGACTAAGGTACTGTGGGTCTTTTAACTATACTAGGTTCTCTAAATTTTTGCTGTAGTTCAATTTATTTATTTGATTTAGGTTTATTTTCACAATCCTCTGTGGACATACAGCACCAAATAAGTTTTATAAATTATAGCTCATTATACAAACAAAAAGAACTTCAATTAAAAATAATTTGGATAACAATCATCACAAAAGGTATAAAAAGGACATTCAAAATAAAGGTATAAATACAAGATTAAGATAAAAAAGAATTATGAGATAGATTATTAATGTATTATTAAAAACAATGTATTAAAGATTGAAAAGGTAAATAAATTAAAATTAATATAAGATAAAAATCATATGTAATACTTGCTGTAGTTCAAAGTTATATCTTATTCTCCAGATTCCATTCTTCTTAACTGCTTCAAACATTCTCAAGATTTTTCACCCAAATGCTAGTCATTTTTCTTCATCCAGTTTTCTCAACTTTCAGGAATCACTTTCATATAGGATCATGTACTCTTACTCGAGTTTTGTAAAGTTTTATCTTAGTTTTTGAGCTCATGCATTTGGATTTAAATTGATTGCAAAGTTTAAAATGATCATATCAGCAAGTATAAAATTAACAGGTGACTATTATTAATGCATCATCCATTTTTCCTTTAAAAATAATAATTTATAAGATTGTTTCTTTAAACAGAAAAACAAAAGAAAACATTTATTGTAAGAAAAATTAATGTTTCATTTATTATTTGCATTAGACAACTTCATTCAAACATATATATTACATCATTGGTCATACGACCCATATACATCTACCATTTGTCAACATTCTAAATAGCTTATAAAATACAACTTACAATATATGGACAGTAACAAAGTATAAAACTAACATATACAAAATTCTTATTAATTTATGTAGGACTTTTCATAAGTAACCATATATACAGGGTGACCATTTAATGATATCTGACTGTATATAATTTTCTAAAATCAGTATCCATATTTCATTATACTTACTTTTTATTAATTTTTTAAGCATAATTTTCCTAAGTATTTTCTTGTATTTTTTCTGTATAGTACAAATAAGATGGAACTGGTATTCACTAAGAATTTAAGTTATTACTTAGGGCAAAATTTGCCATTGAATGTTATGACTCCAGAGAAGTTTATTTTCACATTCCTTTTGCCAAGTTTTTTGCATTTTTATTCATTAAGTTGAACATATTCCCATTTCATCAATAAAGTTCCTATGAATTAATTTATGGAAATGAAATAGGTTATTCCAAAAGCCATGGAATACTGAGTTTTGAATATATTTCTGCTTTATTCTCAGGCTACATCAAAGTAGAACTAAAACTTCAAAGTAGTTTGGTGGATTTTAAAAGTGAGGATTTACCAGTTTTATCAAAGATTACATTCTCCCTTATGCCATAATTTATATACTGCAAAGCTATCAAATTTAAGTGCCTGTTTTTCTCATTTACTTAGAAACATGTTGCTGTGAATAAACATCATTGCAATTATGTTACTAACTTTCATTGGTATGTTGTGGTGTAGTCACAGTGTCTATTCAAGGTTGTCAAAGAAGTTTGGAGCCGAACGATGGCCAATTGGTTAGGGTGCTGGTCTTCGGTAGTGGAGTTTGTGGGTTAGAATCCCACAGTGGCATGGATGTTCATAGCCGTTCAGAATCGGCTTTAACCCATCCACCGGCCACTCTCCCCACCTTTTTCCCTTTCAAAACAGTCACCCTTTTCGTAAATTCCAGATGGAACTTATCGTACGATACTAGAGTTACCAGTTTAAAAGTTGTCAGGCTACTTTTAAATTATTTTCCCTGCAAGGTAAAGGAGTTCCGTTACTCAAAATTAGTTTCTTTCATTTATTATCACTTTGCAATTTTTTTTCCCCTCAAAAGTGTGCGATACGAGTTATACGAGTGCAAATTTGAAGGGGTCGACTGGTCCGTTTTCGAACAGGAATTCGCTGTCGAATCCCCGTCGACGCGTCCGTTCAGTGGGTTAAGCTGTAGGTCCTGGTCTCATTAGCCCTTGTGTTGCAAAAAGTAGACCGTAGCACTCCAAACCAAAGAAGTTTGTTTTTTATATTTATATCTGTTGTTACAATAACAGGGTTCCCACAGTCTCTTTAATTTTAGCTATTCATTTTTTAAGGACTTAAAACTACTTAATTTTCATCAAATCCTTAAAAACTCCTTAATTTTTAAATTGAAAATCAGTTTCTCCATCGATGCGATCCTCCGTCGTCACATGATTCCTATCAGTTTTCGCCACTTTCTGTATATATATATATATATTTTATATATATATATAATTATTATATTATATCAGAGTCATTTTTAAACCCTCAGAAAGTACTGTTTATAATATTGTATTTTATTCAAT
>CM063507.1:98244678-98262178 GCA_032207245.1 Pardosa pseudoannulata | reverse complement strand
GACGTAGTGTGAGCAATGTAACATAATAGGTTTGTGGTCACAATGTTCTCTAAGTTCTATACTTCTGGTGGTGGCAAGTTAAGCTTGGAGGTTTTCTGCTTCTAAATTATGTGGACGTAGTGTGAGCAATGTAACATAATAGGTTTGTGGTCACAATGTTCTCTAAGTTCTATACTTCTGGTGGTGGCAAGTTAAGCTTGGAGGTTTTCTGCTTCTTAATTATGTGGACGCAGTGTGAGCAATGTAACATAATAGGTTTGTGGTCACAATGTTCTCTAAGTTCTATACCTTCTGGTGGTGGCAAGTTAAGCTTGGAGGTTTTCTGCTTCTAAAATATGTGGACGTAGTGTGAGCAATGTAACATAATAGGTTTGTGGTTGCAATGTTCTCTAAGTTCTATACTTCTGGTGGTGGCAAGTTAAGCTTGGAGGTTTTCTGCTTCTAAATTATGTGGACGTAGTGTGAGCAATGTAACATAATAGGTTTGTGGTCACAATGTTCTCTAAGTTCTATACTTCTGGTGGTGGCAAGTTAAGCTTGGAGGTTTTCTGCTTCTAAATTATGTGGACGTAGTGTGAGCAATGTAACATAATAGGTTTGTGGTCACAATGTTCTCTAAGTTCTATACTTCTGGTGGTGGCAAGTTAAGCTTGGAGGTTTTCTGCTTCTTAATTATGTGGACGCAGTGTGAGCAATGTAACATAATAGGTTTGTGGTCACAATGTTCTCTAAGTTCTGTATTTCTGTTGGTGGCAAGTTAAGCTTGGAGGTTTTCTGCTTCTAAAATATGTGGACGTAGTGTGAGCAATGTAACATAATAGGTTTGTGGTCGCAATGTTCTCTTAAGTTCTATACTTCTGGTGGTGGCAAGTTAAGCTTGGAGGTTTTCTGCTTCTAAATTATGTGGACACAGTGTGAGAAAATGTAACTTGCATTCATAGCATTCCTTAAAAGCTCTCTGGGTTGTGCTAAGTGAATAGCAACTTTGCAGCTGTGTTTTGGCATAAAGCTGTCTGTCTGCATTGGGAACAAAAAGGATGCAAATTTGATAATCAGTGGCATAGCAAGTATGACTGCTGTTTGGGGCATAATACCTTTTTAGCACACCTCTGTGGATGTGTCTAAGGCATCATAGACCCCTTCCAAGTAGTTTAGATTCTTCGGGGCTCCTTGACACAGAGCCGTATCCTCAGTAGTGAGTGCTGAAATATCTTTACTGATGTGCTTCTTAAAATTTATATGAGTATTTTTTAAATTTACAACAGTTTAAAAGGTAAAAGCCATGATTATATAAAAGAATAAAAATTACAATTAGGGCTCTGTCCTTAGTAAATAAAAATAATAATAAAAAATGAAAGGTAGTGGGAAAAGGAAAGATAATTTTTATTTTTGTTTAATTTTTTTATAATTTTTTGGGTTTTTATAAAGTTTAAAAAAAAATTTTTTTTTGTAGTTAATTAAAAATTAGTGGAAAGGAGAGAAAATTAGTGGTAATAAAGTTAATAGTAAAAGTAGAGATAATAAAGTTAGTGATAAAAAATTAGTGAAGTCCTTTCCCCTATGCTATTCAACTATTGGCATATTTTGAATAGGATGTATAGATTTGAATTGGTTGTATAGACTTACTGATACATTTCTAAAGTAAAACATACAAATTTCAGTACAAATATTTGCTGAAAGATGGCCGAATGGTTAGGGGGCTGATCTTTGGTGCTGGAATTCATGGGTTTGAATCATGGCATGAATGTTTGTAGCTGTCCAGAATTGGCTTTAAATAGTAGATCCTGGTCTAATGAGACCAGGGTCTACTATTTACCCTCAAGTTGCAAAAAGTAGACCGTAGAACTCCAAATCAAATCAAACCAAACCAGTAAAATATTTACGTATATGTGAATAAATATCAGTTTTAGATTTTTCTCAAAATAGTTTTAGGCCTTTATACATTACATACTGTCAATATAATGGTTGTTTTTTTATCCAGAATACTGGCTCCAATGTTTTTTACTTTGTCCTGAAGTTGAAAGAGTAGAGGTGTTTCACTTCTATAAAAAATGTACTTTATCTTTGAAATTTTAAGAAATTTAAATTTGTTCATTTAAATGGTTTTCGAAATTTATATCCCACAGAACCTGTTTCTTACCACATACATAACAACAGAACCCCTAATACTTATTACTTACAGGTAAACTAAGAGCCTATTATTTATCACTTATTAAACACAAGCATAAAATTAAACAATATAAAGCAGTGTAAAACTGTAAATAATACTGAGAAAAGATGATGTGGAAGAAAATTTTTTTTAATGAAGTGATACATAGATGAAAACTATCAATGGGATAAGTGACTTTATCTGACTGTGATAAATTTCTTTAAAATTTTGTAGTTTTGAAGAAAGTTTTATTCTCATATGCTCTGCATCCAATGTATTTTGGTATTTAGTTTTTGATAAGGCATATGCAGAAAAGCCAGTTTCGCAAATATAGATTGTTGCATATAGTACCAGCACAGAGCTGTTTTCCAAGCTGAAGTTGCTGCCATTCTTGCTTGTGCAAATAACTGCATAACAAGGGGGTTGCCAACAGAAGGTTAAAGATCTCTGACAGTCAGGCTGCACTTATGGCCTTGCACAGTTATTGCTTCTCATCCAAAATTGTGTGGGATTGCTATAGGACCATTAACCAACTGGCTATGGTTAATAAAGAAACCCTAGTCTGGGTTCCTGGGCACTGTGGTATTTTTGGCAACAAAATTGCCAATAATCTCATAAATTATGGTTCTGGGCTGCCCTTCATTAGGCCTTAACTGGTACTTGGTCTTCCTCATAATATAGTTAGAAAGACTGTTAAGGACCTCCTAATAGGGGAGACTTATAGGGCTTGGCTTAATTCTGGTAATCAAAGGCAGGCCAAGGAGCTTAACCAGGGTTATCCCTGGATGAGGACTAACGAGCTACTTAAGCTCAATAGGAATGAGCTAAGGGTGGCCATTGGTCTGTTGACTAGCCACTATTGCCTCAAGATGCACCTTAACATTATTGGCATTTTGGACAGTCCAATATATAGAGGGTGCCATATGGCAGAAGAGAGTTCCTCACACATTTTGTGTGAATGCGACTACTACTGTGCCAAGAGATTTGAATTTCTTGGATATCACTTCATCGAGCCGTGGGAGCTGACCAACTTCCCGGTTAAATTGCTGCTTAGATTTATCTCAGCTATTGGTCTCTCTGAGACCTAATTGTTAATATTTCTTAACTTATTGCTGGGACTCTTTTGTTCCAGTAAATGGGGGGTTTTCAGTACAATAGGCCTTGGGTCGCAGTGCTGGTGCTCTTATGGGCCGCCCCACCCTAAATCTAAACACATGGTTTCAGCACAGGATTTAGACAATGGATTAATTTTGTATGGAAAGTCTTGATTTTTCAAGTAAAATGAGTAAAAGTCATGGATCCGCTAAACTACCGATTAAAAAAAATGCATTGAATTGTTTAATTCTATTTTTACTTGTCATTTGGCTGAAGTTACTGAGTTTGGTATTTATGTATTATCCTATTGACCCTATTGCCAAGTAAAATTTATTCACCAAGGAAACTCAAAGCAAGAAAGCTTAATGGGTGGGTAAATGTATATTATTCTGGTTTTTTCTTAAATTGTAGATTAAAATTTATTAATATAATAATAATTATTTTTTAATAAAAATTAGTTAAGATTTTTGCACAAAATATAAGTTTATCTCTAGGGATATTGTATATAAACATTATAGGGTTATATTTGGCTATTATTCATGGTCACCTGGATAATACCAAAGTACCCTGAATTCAAATTGGAAACATTTTGATTGAAAAATTGCTATATGATTAAACTTAGGTATGTAGATACAACAATTTATTTTTATGTATATGAGTTTATTAACACTTATAAAGTAAGTTTATAGTTTTTTTATGATAAAATTCCTGTAATTTCTCTAAAAGCATATATTTTATTTGTATGTACATCAGAAGTTTTATTCATATATACTTTAACGAAAGCTTTTTAAAGTCATGGAAAATGATCTGCTAAATCAGGGAAAGTCATGAAAAGTCATGGATTTGAAAATTTTTGTTTTATATACCGTGTAAACAGCACAGAGATTTTTGGTAATAATAAAATAAATTTTTTTATGACACTAGTTTTACATAATGTTGTTTATAAAATATATATATACATTAATAAGTTTATATATTTTCTGAAGAATTCAAGTTTTTCATATAAAGGAATTTTTCATTCATAATTCTTTCTTTAAATTTTTGTGTTGCCCATTACAGAAGTATTGATTCATAAAATAACTGAGAAAGTGGATAGTGTTTAACAATATCTCAAGAACCCCTGGAGGGTCATTGCAGAAATCTAGAATTCTGCAGAATACACTTTGAGGAACCCTAATCTAAGTGGCATAATTTATCTAATGACACTAAAATGGCTCATATTTAAAAAAATATTTTTTGATCATATAAAATTTATATATCTGTTATGTAACAAATTGCTTATACCTTATATTGTAGCTGGCATAGTCAGATTTTACAAAATTCTACGTTTTAATTATTGAATGACACATTTCTAAAATTATTTATGTAGATTACTTGTGTAACGCACGATTCTATATTTGAAGTGGTTATGACACGAAAATCTAGAAACAATAACAATATTTTGATAAAATAATATGTACAAATTTTCCATATAATCACAGGGCTACCTAAATGTATATTCAAGGCGAACCTAAAAAACATCTGCACAGGTGCCGACAGATACCGTTGTACAGGGTATAATTGGGACCCTTTCCCAAAAAAGCTGGAGAAAAGCTCTAAAAAACCAACGCCATAATGAATTGTCCGTTCTTCTGACTTCTGGAAAACTCGCGCCGTCTGACGTCACCTTTGCCTCTCCCATTGCTTTTTCTTTTTCCGCGTCGCCGTCCTGTAGCCTCTGATTGGCTGCGTGGTTCTCACAGTCTGACATTCGTTGTCCCGTCCGTCCTTCTGATTCACCTACATCACAAGTCAAAAAAGCAATGTCTCATGCTCTGGTTAACAAAACCCCTTTGTGAAGCCAATGGGGTGTAGCGACGTCACACTTGTAAGGGGATCTTTTTGTTAACCAGTTATTGAAATAAATATTAAATACCTCACTTTATAATTTATATTTTTTTAGAGTTCATTCTTTAATACTTTTGCAGGAAAAAAATGCTCAAATAATTTCAGTTTTTCTAATCCCTTTCAAAAATTCTTTCTGTTTTAATGTTTATAAATACTAAATTACTGAAAGATGACTGTAGAGTTAAGTTAATCATCAGCAAAATAAATTTTCACAATTTGGAATTACTCACGGTCTTTCTTTCTGTTTGTTTGATTTTCTGACTGCATTTGAAAAAAAAAAAAATCACATAGAAATTTAGTAGTGAATAAAAAAAAGGTAAATTGTATATAGTTATTATACAAAATATTTATAAGTATGTGTAATAAAATTAGGCATGTCAATCATTTCCCTTAAATAACTTATAGGATTGTTTACACTCACAAGGGAAGTAAGTATCTATCGAACTCTTTTATGCAAAAGGAAAATCTTGTTCTAAATTTTTAAAAATTTTATTTAATTATAATTATTTTTTTTAATTATTTTCTCTTAAATTCTTAAATAATCTTTTATTTTTTCAAAATTTATTTCCCAAACTCTAAAAAAAAGTAATGAAATAAGTTAGTTGAATACACATTATAACTAGTAGGTCTGTAAATGTTTATTACAAGTAAAATATGTTTAATTAAATAACACTAAATTTTGAACATAAATTATAATTATATATCTCTATAATGGTATGCAGATTAAAGATTACATTAATTTTATATTTCAACGTGCTAAATTTCCATTTGTACCGTGTAAGAGATTTATATTTTCCATTAAGTAACTTTACCGCACACAAAAGTTTCACTTTACATGGATAGATGGCAGCACTGAAAGCTGAATTTATAATGTCATTCCTAAAAGGAGCATTTTAACTAATATTCAATATAGAGAAAGTGCATGTTTGTAAACAAATACGAGTGCTGACTACAAATCAACTCAACTTTTGTTAAAAAACATTTTTATTTATATATCTTATAAACTTCGAAGGATCACGTATACAATAAAACTAAATTATTTGGACATCAAAACTGGTAAGTATTAAAATAGATTTTTTTGAGCACTTACAAATTATATATTTTTTTAAAAATTAAACACTTTACACAGTACTGAGTACCAAATCAAAGTTGTAACATTGCTTATGTTGAGGCACAATAAACTGTTACATTAATCTAATAAAAAATACAAATGTTTCATTTTGAACAAAAAAAGTAATGACATTTATGGACAGAGAATGTGAGCAGTAAGAAAATTTTTTGGAAGGGAATTGAAAGTTTAAAACATGAATTTTGAAGTATTTTGAAGCAATTCCTATGACAATGAGAACCAACATTTTTTGTCTTTGTTTGTAGAACTCAAAAGTTGATATTTCACAAAATTTAACAATATGGCTAAAAAAATTGAATAATTGCTAACATGTATATTTGGCAAGGTATCATGTTTAGCATGAAAGTATGAATATATATTTTCCTTAGAAATATCCAATATTTTTTATTATACATAAATATTAGGCAAAACTGTAGTGTCACAAAAATAAATCATTATTTTCTTGGATAACATCTTCTCTCTCTTATCTCTCCTCTCTCTACTATATATATATAATATATATATATATATATATATATATATATATATATATATATATTATATAATATAATATATATTATATATATATATATATATATTATATGTATGTATAAATATATATATTTATATGAGGATATGTATATATATTATAAACATGTATGAAACATATATGTAAATACATATGTCCATAAATTAAGGATAATGAAGTTCAGGCAATGAAAGAGACAAAAGCAAAACAAATTTGACTTATTTGTAAAATCTATTTATTAAACAAAGGGTAAAGAGCAAAAAGATGCTATATGTTTGACATAATTAATAAAAATTGCGATTTTTACTCCCTGGAGCAAATTTCAAAAAAGAACCTATTTACAGAAAACAGTATAACATGGTTAGTATGATGGTTAATACGGAGTATGTCTCCCGGACGATGCAATACAAGCGTTACAACGCCTACGCATGCTGAGTATCAGATTATCAATCTGATCTTGGGGAAAATTACACCACTCATCAAGCAATGCCCTCCGAAGTTCCGATAGACAGTTGGGAGGGGGTTGACGGGCTGCAATTCGTCGGCCAAGCATGTCCCACACATGCTCTATTGGATTCAAGTCCGGTGAGTATGCTGGCCAATCCATACGGGTGATATCCTCCGATTGAAGGCATTCGTCTACAATGTTTGCACGGTGAGGTCGGGCGTTGTCATCCATATACAGAAATTCAGGACCCATGGCGCCCCGAAACAAACGTACATGTTGTTCCAGAATGACATCCCGATAGATGTGGCCTGTCATCGTTACACTCTGAACATGCAGGTCAGTTCTGGAACCAAGAATAATTCCTCCCCAAACGAGCCATCCTGCACCACCGTAACGGTGTCGTTCAATGGTGTTCTCTTGGTGGTAACGGGTACCTGGCGCTCTCCATATGAAAGTCCGGCGAGAATCAGAATGTAAACTGAACCTGGACTCGTCGGAAAACATCACACAAGACCACTGTTGCGGTGTCCACAATGCATGCTCTCTAGCCCAGCATAATCGCAGGCGACAGTGAGTTGCGGTAAGGGGAACACATCTGACAGGCCTACGAGCATATAGACCAATGTTCCCTAAGCGTCTGTACACGGTCTGCCTTGAAACTGTCGTACCGGTAGCTGAAGAGAGCTGACGAGACAGGTCTGATGCTGTGCTCCGTCTGTTTCTTTTGGCAGTAACTGCCAAATACCGGTCATCATTCGGCGTAGTAACTCGGGGGCGACCTGTGCTGTAACATCTACTCACATTACCATCATGTTTGAATCGTTGCCAAAGCCTGGAGATGACACTCTGGGCGATTCCAAGTTCCTCGGATACTTCCAGCTGGGTACGTCCACATTCCAGTCGTCCGATAATTCTACCACGTAAAAAATCATCCAAATGCTTCCTTTGTGCCATAACTATGCGGTTATTGCACTGAAAGGCTTTTAAAGCGCTTGTGAACAATTTTAATTCTTTGCTACCATTCCCCTTTCATACACCATACCCCTTTCATACACTCTCGTCATTGTGACGTACTATCCGCGCCATCTGGTGGTTTCCTGCAATTTGCATATTCTTCTTCAAGATGTGTGTGATAATTCTACAGGTGAAATTTTTATTTTAGAGCTCAATTTCTGTGTGATTCTTAATTATCCTTAATTTATGGACATGAGTGTATATATGTGTGTATATATATGTTATAATATATATATATGTAAAAATATGTAATATATATATATGTATATATATATATGTATTTATATATATATATATATATATATATATATATATATATATGTATACATATATGTATATATATATATGTGTGTATATATATGTATATATGTATGTATGTATATATATATATATATATATATATATATATATATATATATATATATATATATATATATGTATACATATATGTATATATATGTATATATGTGTAATATATGTAATATATGTAATAATGTATATATAATATATATATATATATATATATATATATATATATATATATATATATATATATATATATATATATATATATATATATATATATATAAATGTGTGTGAGTGTAGGAATTGGACACAAAATGCAACAGTGTCATTTGATGACACCTTTAAATGATATATGCATTACAAAAAATAATAAACTGTTATTTTAAATTTAAAGATATTTATTTTTATATTATAAAAGGAGGGGAAAAAGTTTAGCATAAAGCAATTTATATAATAAATAATAATCAAAAATAATGCATATATAATTATTATATTAGCAATTAAAATTGAAGCAACCAGTTGTGTGTTTGATAAGACTAACAGGGTAATGACATAAGTACTACTATAAAATCATTTAAATGCTCATTGCTATTATTTCTTGAATATATATATATATATATATATATATATATATATTTATATATATATTTTGGCAATATATTATATATATATATATATATATATATATATATATATATATATATATTGCCAAAAGTAAAAAAAAAAGTCTCTTAGAAATAATATGCTAGTTCTTAAATAGCCATTGGTGAAAAAATAAATGTAAAAATTGTTAAAATGATTTCTTCCCAAAGTTCCCAAAATTCCGGGTTTATTCCCCAAAATTCTCGGGTGTATTCCCACTTGTTCAAAATTCCGGGTTTTTTACATCTCTAGGTACAGTACTTCTCACAAAAGCATAAAAAATATATTAGAAATATGAAAAAAAAACTTAGTAACTAAAAATTTCTTAGAGCATAATAATTTTATATAATTTGTTACATTAAAGTAAGGTTAACATTTTATTACCATTCAGAAAATGTTTGCTCAAATTCTCGAAGAAGAACTTGAGTCCAGTCTTGCTTTTTCAAAGCTTTTATCCAAAGCATTCGCAATGTAGAATCTTTAAGAAAGCAATAAAATCCAATAAATTCGACTTTTTTGAAACGCTTAGTACAGCTATACGCACAACTGCTTGTTACCATTTTCAGATAATTGACAAAATTAAAACCCCAATAACAAGCACAATCCGTAGGAAATTCAAATATTTTGCCAACAAGGAAGTTGAGATGCAATTTTGCTGCAAATGAAGTCATACGTACACTCTCTATAATAATGAGGAATTTTCACTTTTCTAATTTTAATTTTAAACGATAAAAGACAAAAAAGTAAGTATGACAGTACCTATTTTTCTTTCATTTGGGGGTCTAATGAGTGATTTCTAATGGGTTTTATAGCGGACTCTTTAACGTCTCTCAAAAACGATACTTTTCCTCCGCCGAGTTTGTGATGTCATCGTTCACGTCGACACCGAGCGCCTATGCTATTTACATGTTAAAAGGCGACTTTTAAATTTGTTTTTGTGTAAAGTAACGCATATATGCATGCATATAGAAATTAGGATAACTAACAGCAGAATTTTAAACTACTTAAAAAGTAAACATAATTTCTAAAAACAGAGAAATGCTTACATATTATCGAACCGTTATATTTTCCCTGATTATTCATTTTACTATGTCTATCTTAAACAATTTCAGCACCTTTGCCGTGTTTTTCCAGAAGAATCGTTTTTGTAAAATTTATGAGAACTAAGAATAATATGTCCAGTGGAGAACTAATGCTAAAGCGAGCATAGGCAATATTGTAATTCCGGGCCTATTTTTCAGTCATGACACATCCTTTGTGTTTGGTAGTTTGGTTTTAAAACATATAGTATGTAGTTCTATTTAATTATTGGATTCCAAGAATAAAAAAGGAAAAAAAATAATATGCATGTACAAAAACTAAATAAACATAATTTATTAAAACAAACAAACTTAAACAAAATCTATTAAAGCAAACACTGATTCCTAAACAAATATACCCAGATTGATTAGTTTCATTGCCTTTTTTCTCACTTTTAATTCTGCAAACTCGTCAATTAATTTGTCATAATTAATAGAGTTATATAATAACTCTTTCTTCTACATAAAGTAATGATAAACAATTAATTTTTGTTGGCCTAATGTGGACATTAAATTTTTTTTTATTCTGGCCATTACTGAGAATGATCTTTCATCGCTTCCATTGCTTATTGGAAGGGTTAAATAAATTTTCAGAATTATGTTTAAATTAGAGAATGTTGAAATAGTAATATTTTCCTGAATAAATGACCACATATATACAAGCGAAATAATATTTTCTTTACTTATAAAAGTCTTAAATTCTAATACTTCATTTTTCAGTTCTTCTAGGTTTAAATCTTTTTCATAACATTTTAATTCTTCTATTGAAGTGTCACTAACATCACTATCATGAAAAATTGTTCTGAATTTATTGTTAATAATTTTATATCAATCAGATCTGTTTTTTAATGTAAAGAATAGCATACAAGAAAAAAATATTAACTTTAAAATTTCCATTGCCACTGAATCTTAATTCATGTTCTGGAAATTCACATAAGATGCAATACGTTCAGAAGACACTTATTTTCAGCAATAATTATGAATATCACGTTTTTTGTTAAATAAAAATAAAAATTAAAAACCTAATTTTTGGGCCCCAAAATTTACGGGCCCTAGGCACGTGCCTAGGTTGCCTAGGTCTTAGTCCGCTCCTGCATCTGGTTAATTATATAGGTGATACCATGAGGTAATTTACCTTACTATAAATCAGGGAATCAAATTGAAAAAAAAATATATTTATCATATTAACATTCTTAATTATATGTATATATGCAGCCTGATTAACTCGAATGCATGCATATAGAAATTAGGGTAACTGAAATCAGAATTTGAAACTACTAAAAAATTAAACAATGTCTGAAATGTTTACACATTATGGAACCGTTATATTTTCCCTGATCATTCATTTTGCCGTGTCTATCTTAAACAAATTCAGCACATTTGCTTTGTTTTTCGGAAAGTATCGTTTTTGTAAAATTTATGAGAACTAAGAATAAAATATGTATTGTATTCAGTGGTTTAACGTGGAACAATCTTATTGCATTTTACAATTTGAACGTTTAATGACATCCTTTCGAGCCCTATTTTCCCCGGTTAAGAGCAGGCGATTAAGTTTATCCCATAATAAATAGGTAAAAATAAAATTTTGTTTCTAGCATTATGACGTCATTCCATCTCATTGAATCATTTTTTATTTTAAATTATTTAAATATCGTCTGCGCATTATTTTCATCCGTTTTATCACTGAATATAGATATGACGTCAATAATTTTCTTTTATATTTGGCTTAAATAATAAGGCGATTTTACGCAGTAGGGTACATCTCAACTTATGACAATTCTGGCTTTAGTTTCAAATGGAAGGTCTGTTTATTGTTTGTGTATTGGCTGTTGTAAACATGAAAATGAATGAGAAGGGCCTTATAGTAATTAGTGACGTTACGACAAATTGTTCTATAAGGCGATTTCACGCAGTAGGGCAAATTCTCAAATTCTGACAATTCTGGCTTTAGTTTCAAATGGAAGGGCAGTTTATTGTTTGTTTATTGGCTCTTGTAAACATAAAAATGAATGGGAAAAAGCCTTATAGTAATTAGTGACGTTACGACAAATTGCTCTATATTTTAGGTGCAGATGTGATTATTTTAAATGTAATCATCGAATTTTTTCTTTCAAGATAACTCTCAACCAAAAAGCATGACGATGGCCAAATGGTTAGAGTGCTGGCCTTCGAAACCAGAGTTCGTGGGTGCGAATCCCAATATGGCATGGATGTTCGTAGCCGTTTCGAATCGGCTTTAAGCAGTAGGTTCCGGTCTCAAAAGCCCTCGTGTTGCAATAAGTAGACCGTAGCGCTCCAAAAACCAAACCAAACTTCAGCAAAAACACAAGCAATTTTTTTACCTGCCTCATAGGATACTTTACAATTCTGGAAAATTAAACATTTTACTGATCTCGGCATATGACGGGCTATATGCTCGTCTATATTATACTCATTGGTAAACTCATAAACTCTAACTCATACCGTAATTTTGTGAGGATTTTGGTGTTCCTATCTTTTGGTGTCATGTCGTTTATCAAACAGTAACAATCTGGTCATTATTGCCGTTCTCTGTACTTGACATAGCTCTCAAGCAATTTAATAGCTTGTCCTGCAATGGAAACGGGATACCTAGAGAGTTACACTCATGTAACTTGTTTGTCGTTTTTAGAAAAGTTCCTTGATCTCTTCCCTAACCGGTGAGGATTCTGGTGACTTCAACTGCTCCTGCCAGCCTCCTCGTCTGTCAGACAAGGGAGATTCGAATGCGCCGGCAGAGAAAAATGCTGGGTCAAACGGTGCGGTCCGAAGTGCGCGGGCGCGCAAATCAATCGAATTTTCTGCGGTTACGGCGAACGTTTAATTACTCCGGCAAACGTCTGGTAAGAGAGAAGAGCCTTATCTTCTGTAATTAGCGTCTTTTTCGCGTTCTGGGGCTCCTGTAACCGAAGCGGAACTGGGTGAAAAAAAAAAGGAGGAGGGGGGGTCGAAAATTCTCGGCTTTTCCCGAAAGAGGGACGATTGTCTCTCGCACATGTCGTTTCACGCTTTGTTGAATTCCCTCCCTTCTCTTCCACCTCCGCTGCCCCCCCTCATTCCCGATATTTCTCTGGTTTGTGTCACCTCTTTGCGAAATCCGATACTTTTAGGTCCTGATGCTTTTCCAGAGCTGATCTATCTATCCGTTTTTAGACGGGGCAGTCCCCCCTCCTTCTCCTCTCTCACTCCCCCTCCCCAAACCCTGCCTCGAATCTAATTAGGCGGGGACAAAAGTAAACCCGCGTGATTAATTTTCGTCTGATTTGCCTGTTTCTCTTATTAAGACCCCGCGTTTCCGGTTGCGCGCTGTTTTAATCTCGCGCCCCGGCGTGTGGTTGTGTCCGAAAATTTTCCTGGGTTTCTTTTTAATGCAAGGTGGAAGATCTCTCTGTGATGGAGTCAGAATCGATGGGCGGCGGGACACACTTGTCGCGATATGCGGGAGGGAAAAGTTTTGCTAAAATATTATTCATTCACTATTGGCAATGGCGGGATGTCAAACTCGCCATCTGTTCGCCATGTTTCTTTCTCTAGCATCCCTTATCAGGGCTAGTTTCTATTTTTTCCCTCTTTATCTACCAATAATGCTTCTGCTTCGACTTAGCAATGTTTTTTCTTTATGCGACGTGTCACCACATCTTCATTTTTAGCATGCTTAGAACATGACGTCGTTATATGTCTGTTATATGCAGTGGCGTGCGGTAGGTTTTCATGCAGGGTGTGTAGAGAACATGGATTTGCCAACAAATCTTTAATTAGTGAGACATCTGAGTTCTCCATTCTGAAACGGGTTATTTTTTATGAATATAAATTTAAAGATTACAATAAATAAAATATTTACCTACGAGTAGTCGAGTTATAACTATAAAAACAGCTCAACTTATGAGAATTCTACTAGCACTGAAGCAAAAATCATGTCTTTTGTTGTATGGTGTCATATCGGCGTCGAAAAAGCAACGCTTGGGCTTCTGCGAAAAGCTTATATGTTCAGCAAACGTAGCACCACATGGCGCCCGACGCTGCGGTGCCTCATCCGGATGCTCATTGGTGCCGACAAACCGAACGTCTATTCCACGTGCAGAGGATTTCACTGCACGCTGGCACAATAGAGCGAACTGTTTCTTGTTCGGTCAGTGGATTAAATTATATTTATTAATTGTTTTTGACATTTGGAAATCATATAGTCTGCGAAAAACATCTTGACAATTTTTAAAAACAAAACCAGGGATATGGTGTTATAGATATAACTTATATACTGAAAGATACAATGAATGGTAAAATTTGGACTGTTCTGTTAAATTTCGTTCTTTAAACCAAAACAACATTGTTTTCCAGCTAATTATTTCAATAAATGAAATACATCACCGAAATTACTTTACCACACTAAAACATTTCCCTTTATATTGATGAAATACTTCTTTTATATTTCCATGAAAACAAAATCTTACAATATATAAATTTAAACATTAACCGTCTGCAAAATCGTATGGCCAGTTAATCAGTTAAAAAACCAAAATCGCTTCAGCACGTAAGTCCCCGCTCTAATACAACGCTTAATAAACCGTACCTTCGGATGATTCTGAATGCCAAGTGCAGGAAAAATAGCTGCACTTGCCTCAGTGCCATAGTATGCTGTTTTTCTCCAGTAGCCCATACATATAAAGCGTGATTTTCAATTTAGTGCGCAGTGCGTACACATCAGAACTTCCTATGTTCGTTTGTGCGCTACGTGGTGCAGCACCTAGTACCGCACGCACTGCGGGAATACAAGCAAGCAAATCAACATAATATTTGAATATATTATACATAATATTTATTATATACCATATAAAGATAGGTAGACATAGGTGCAGAAAATTATTGTCCCTCATAATTTTGACAGGGTGTGCAGTGCACACCCTGCACATATCGACCGCACGCCACTGGTTATATGTTATATGTCTGTTCGCCATGTTTCTTTCTGTAGTATGCCTTATCAGGGCTAGATCCCTCTTTATCTACCAATAATGCTTCTGCATCGATTTAGAAATGTTCTTTCTTTATTCGACATGTCACCACATCTTCATTTTTAGCATGCTTAGAACATGATGTCGTTATATTAATTACGTAACGTAAATAATAAAAGTTTTTGTCATTTTTAATCAAGCGTTAAAATAGTTTACAATTCTTTTATAGTCATGGGGATAAAGACCTACAAAGCTTTTGTTTAGTTTAAACTGTACATTTTTGTCTCTATTACTGATTAGCCTAAATCTGTGGTTCTCAAACTTTTTATACCACGGAACCCTATTTCTATCACGTACATAGCAAAGGAACCCTTGAATAAATACACTGCACTCCGCTTAATGTGATTGGTTTGGGTTTGGTTGGCTTGGAGTGCTACGGTCTACTTTTTGCAACACGAGGTCTAATGAGACCGGGACCTACAGCTTAAAGCCGATTCCGAACGGCTACGAACATCCCTACCATAATGGGAATCGAACCCACGAACTCCGGTTCCGAATGCCAGCACCCTAACCAATCAGCCATCGTTCGGCGCGATCAGTTTGGGACACCGTGATTTTGTTAACAATAACCGATTGATAAAAATAAACGATATGCAGAATTAGATAAATTTACCCCCCCCCCTTTAATTCACACGTACTACATTTCAAAACAAAATGAAAACACACACCTTATATTATCCTGCATTTACTATATATATCCTTTAAAAAAATCAGAATATCCTTTAAAATATAAGAATTATATTTTAAAGGATTTATTATCCTTTAAAATATTATCCTTTTAATCCTATATTAACCCTTTATCCTTTAAAATATAAGAATTGTATGCATAATTAAAAAAATTGATCAATTGTTGACTGTCTACAATTTTTTCTTAGAACTCATTGATAAATTATTCGTAATCATAATCAAATTGTCATATCGATTTAAAATTTCGATCTTTTGTTTTAACGTTAATCCTTTCGCTTTCTGGCTTCCACATGGACAGGCTGCATGTAAGCGAGCAAGGCATAAAATGTGAATACGTTCTTTCTCAGTTCCGATAAGAATGTGTTGCTTTTTGCTTATCTGACAACCATTGACCATCAGCAGGGTGTGCGTATTTCTGAAAATTTTTAGGAACGTGTAATGACCCACTCCTTTGTTCATTCCCCATTTTCCTAGGTGAAAGAGGGAGAATGAATGAAATTTAATGAAATTAATCTAAGAGTCGAGAGATTTTTTTAGAGAAGGAGTTAGTTAGCTAGCAACCAGCTAATTTGGAGGTCGCCTTGACCAGTCTCTGTATCGGAGAGTTTTTTTAGCTATAATCCCACCTTGGGATCTTTTCTTTGGAAAGTCAGCCAGAGTCAGCTAACTCGAAGGCCGTCTTGACCAGTCTCTCGGAGAGTTTTTTAGCGAAAATCCCGCCTTGGGATATATCTCTTGCTGAGATTGAAAACGATATCCTGTGCCTTGGGTTTTCTTTTAATATAATCCTCTTCAGAATTGATTGCATATTCCTCTTAGGAACTCTAACTGTTTTGATATTCTTCGAAGAAAACCAGTTATGATCTCTACTTATCTCGTCTAATTGAGAGTATTTTCTACTTAATTACTTCAGTGAACTTTCGCGCGAGCTGCCAAATTGTTTTTTCTGTCGGATCGCCAATATTTTGGCAGAGGCAGATCTTAGATATTGCACGTCTCTACTCTGGCTATATACATCATTACACAAATACACAAGAAAAAACCTATTTCTGATCACAGGTAGGTGATTAGATACATGTAAGCCTGAGTAGAGACGTGCAATAACTAAGATCAGACTCTCTGCAGAAATATTGGTGATTCGACGGAAGAAACAATTCGGTAGCTGTCGCGAAAGTTCACTCAAGTAATGGTAGACTATCAAGGCACAGTCAGAGTTCCGAAGGAAAAATGCAAACAGTCCTGAAGAGGATTATATTGGAAAAGGAAACCCAATGCACAGGGTATCGTTTCAATCTCAGCAAGAGATATATCCCAAGATTTTGCTCAATAAAATTCTCCGATGGAGAGACTGGTCGAGGCGACCTCCGAGTTAGCCGATGCGGGCTACTCCTTAAAGAAAAGATCCCAAGGTGGGATTATAGCAAAAAACTCTCCAGTAGAGAGACTGGTCAAGGCGACCTCTGAATTAGCTGGTTGCTAGCTAACTAACTTCTCTAAAAAACAAATCTTCTCTCGTCTCTTTCTAGGGGAGG
>CM063507.1:98219678-98234678 GCA_032207245.1 Pardosa pseudoannulata | reverse complement strand
TTAATTGGTTTCAATTTTGAATATTTTCTTATTAAATATTTTGAATCAATTTTTCAACTAATTCATGTTTGAATGCTAATGTAATTAAAACTATTTTACGTGTACTAATTGGTATTTCAATTAAATCAGATAGAACATTACACAGAATAATTATGTTCTAAGCATCCAAGAACTATAGTTTGAATAAAATATTCTTATAAAAAAATCATGTCTTAGTAAAAAAAAAAGTATTTTAAAAATTCGAATGAATATGCCGCCTCTAAAATTTGCCTCCGGGACAGAAGTCCGGTTTATCCGATCTTAGTCCACCTCTGGTGAAACAGGCATAAAATACTCTTTAATTTACATTCTAGTAAGAATTTTTCTATATTTTTCTATGATTAGAATTATTAGTCACATGTAAATAATTTGTTATAAATTTTGTTTTAATTATTTCAATCTTTAAAACTCCTGACGCTTCATAAAGCATCTAAACTTATCTTCTCTGAGTTTTCGCTGAATGTAATAAATGCTTTGAACTGTTAAAGAAAGAACTACAGTGTTTTATTTTTAAATTAAGGATGAATCTGTTTAAAGGTTTGCGGGGGGTAATTTTTATCAAAAAATATTTTCCATCATTCTGTTTAAATACGAAAATAACAGAAACAAAATCTTTGTTTCAATATTTCGTCAATAGATGGCACTACCTGTTCGAAATTAGGTTGAAAGTTTTCATGAGTTGGAAGCTTGAATTTTGCATGAATGTTAGTGCTTAATTGAATATGGTAATTATCAGGGGATCTTTACACCATATTTATGTGGAAATTTACCTTTCGGAATAATTTGACAAAAGTACTTTTTTACTTTCTTAATTAAGGTCACATAGTACTTTTCGTGACTTAAAATCTGCATTCTAACAGCTTTTTTGAGTGTTTATAAAAGGATATTGATCTAGAATGAATTTTTTTACACGTTCTTCTATAAAGCTCTAAATTAGTTGCTGTCATTTCCATAAGTATATGTTATATTAATGCCATACAATACACAGGGCTTTGAACTATATTTTTTTTCTTTCCGGTTCATCTAAAAGATATATATCGGTTCAATTCCGGTTTACGTTCGGCCAAAAATAATGGTTTTCGGATTTCTCTTCAATTTCGAATGAATAATATTATTACGTATATTATTACGTATTCATTACGCATTTTAATTTTTTTATGTATATTCTTATTTGTACTAAAAATATAATATTATCATAAACAAAAATTGTAATTCTATCAAAATTTAGAAGATTATATTATATTATATTTTATTATTTATTTTTTTTAAATTGGTACGGTGTGTCAATGAGGAATTTTCACGTTTTCTAATTTTAATGTTAAACAATAGAAGACAAAAAAGTAAGAAGGACAGTACCTATTTTTCTTTCATTTGGGGATCTAATTAGTGATTTCTAATGGGCTTTATAGAGGACTCTTTAACGTCTCTCAAAAACGATACTTTTCCTCCGCCGAGTTTGTGACGTCATCGTTCACGGAAACACCGACCGCCTATGTTGTTTACATGTTAAAAGGCGACTTTTAAATTTATTTCTGAGTAAAGTATCGCATAGAAATTTTTTTTTACTATGTCTGGCATTAAAAATCATATTCTAAATATTGTATTGTGCCACTCTGTAAAAATACAAGAACTAATTGCAATGAGAAGATATTTTTCAGCGTTCCCAAAGATCCACATACAAGTAAAATCTGGACAAATGCGATCAAAAGGGATGAGAAATGAAACCCCCAAATTATTATATAAATCCTCTCTATGGGTTTGTGAAGACCATTTTTCGGTAATAAATGCTTGCTTTTCTTTAAATATTACTAATTTAGAACAATTAAAGTATATAAAAATACATCTATATCTTTAAAAGGACTGTTGATTAACCTCTGCTATTTAACTTTTAAAACTGCTAATTTTCGAGTATTATCACAGAGTTCAAGTACAATAAACGTTCGATAAAGCATACAAATATCGTAAAATATATAAATATCTAAAGCATATAATTATCTAATAAATAACTCGGGGGAGGGGATGGTTATGTATTTTCAAGGTATAAATATTTTCTTCAGAGATACATACCTTCTTAAGTGTATCAATTCACAGTGATATTTTTTGATTAAATTGGTGACTAATTTGAAAAAAGTATAATATTTTTAAAATACTTAATGAGATTACTTTAAAAATTAAATTTAATTTCAGAAACTTCAAACATTTTTTTAATTTAACATAAATATTAAAGGCAATAAAGTTGTATTGCAATTTAAAAATGTATAAATCATTAAGTAAAGCCTTTTAAAGATTTTAAATTTCTTTTCATCAAATTTAAAATATTTAAGAATTGGTTTGGTTTTGGAACACTACGGTCTACTTTTTGCAACACGAGGGCTAATGAGACCGGGACCTCACATTAAATACCTCCTCTAATTTTTATTTTAATATTACACCCATCTCTATTTATAAAAGCGATACTACTACAAATGTGTGTGTATATGATATATTTATATTTATTTGATTTGTCTGTGTCTATAAACAGAAGAGCTGGGATTAGCGTGAATAAAATATTAATACATTCTAAGTAAAATTGGATAAATATATAAATGATTTTACATACCTTTGGGTTTTAATTCGAATGTATTTCTGCTCCCATAAAATCCAGGTTTTTTTTTCCCAAGAACGAAAACATTGACATGATGTCAATTTTGAGAGGTTGTCCGACTGTCCTTTGGTAAATCCAGGTAGAAGAGACATTTATAACAAATTGAGATAATTAAGCTATCGAGATCGATAAAATAAACCTTCAGGTTTAAATAAAAATAAATTATGATAGCTAGAAAATTCCGAGAACATGCAAAAACCAAAATCGGAAAATAGTGCGCGCTTAGAAGCAATAAGAAAATATTGGATAACGTGAACGATGACGTCACAACCAATCACGGAGCGTTTTGATGTCACGTGATTTTCCCTTAACTTTAAGATTAATTTTTAAAATGATGGACCCAGTTTTTTACATTCTTGAGAACATTTTTGGAATTTACGAGTCTGGAATTATCAGAAAAATACTAAGTTGTTCGAATCTCCCACATGTGCAAATTCCTCATTGAGCCGCAAAAAGTTTTTAAATGGGCCACGGTTGGGCATGCCTAATTTAGAGCATGAGAACACAGTAACCAAACAAAATTTAGTACTCTCAAAAGAAGCGAGAAGGTGAATTCGTTCTCATAAAAAGTTATGAGTAACCAACGCGTTGTATAATTAAAAGGTTAATTAGACTGGAACCTTGACATTGACTGATAGGCATTACAGAAATCAAATTTGCATAACATAAAAAGTGTGAAATGAAGCTCAATAAAATGGAGCAGAAATGCATAACAGAAACTTGGTACGTATTCAAGAAATAGCAAATTTTTTTAAGATATTTTTATTTTTATTGATATTTTGGGCGTGTACCGAGGTACTTTCCCACGGTGCTCTGCAGGTGCATGCACAGTTGTGGGAGGATTTTCCTAGAGGAATTTAGGACTCCAATTGTGCGCGTCTAGTTTAGGGACCCCCACAGAGAAGGTATAAATCACGGAATGGCAGCGTAACGGTCCAGCTCGCTCAGAGCTGTAACCGTGAGTTATGGGAGCAGGGGCTAAAAATTAATGTCAGCTTGCACAAAAGGGGCTACTTTAATGAGCCCACCGGCACTCCCGAAGGGCATGCAGATGTGGGAAAATTTCCCGAAGACAAGATATTGGAGAGGAAGAAAAATGTTCAAGGTTTTGAGATGTCCAAGGTGAATCAAACGAAATGTCAGACAGTGAGGAGTCACTGAAGAAGCCAATCAAAGGCTACCAGAACAGCGATGCGGAGAGAAAAAGCCAAAATGGGAAGAGGCGAAAGGTGACGTTGGACTGTTCGAGTTTTTCGCCGGAGAGCCCCCAGAAAGAAGAGAACTTGGAGAGGATTTTTGCGGCGGTTGGTTTTGTTTTGAGAGAGTTTTCTCCAGCCTTTTTGTGGGACTCAAGGAGGCCCAGTTGTATCCCTGTTCAACGGTATCTGTCGGCACCTGTCCACAGATTGTTTTTTTAGGTTCTCCTTGAACCTGGGTCTTTTAGGTCCGTACCAGCCTGCCTGAGCCCTGTGATTTCCATTTGGAAAATTTGTACTTATTCCATTTTAATTAAGAATATACGTTGTTATTGTTTCTAAGCTTTACGTCGTGTCATAACCACTTCGACACCCGCACACTACCAGATAATCCCGTGACGTTACACTGCACTGTGACGTCATTACATCAAAATTTAGCCAATAAAAATTAAAATAGTAGGTGTTTATCTAACAGGGGCTGATGTTTATCTAGCAGGGACTCCTAAGAAGGTTTCCTCGCCTAACAGAGAGAGATCATTCTGGTTTTAACATTCGAGTACCCCCTTCCCCGTTTGCCTGTATGGTGTTCCCTTAATAAAATTGTCAACAGATATCCACGACTTGGTAGTGGTTAATGTTATAAAGACAAGTACCCCTGCATTAATAACAATAATTATTACTATTACTACCATATAGCCCGTCATATGACTTGATCAGTAAATATTTTAATTTTCCAGCATTATAAAGTATTCTATGAAGCAGGTAATAAAATGGTTTGTGTTTTGGCTGAGAATTATCTGGTACACGCTCAATAATTTCTTTATCTTCATACTCCTCTAAAGTCTTACGATAGTATGAATGCAGTTTAGAATCACGATGAATTCATTTAGTCAAACCGTATAAAAAATAAACACACAACCAAACAAAATTCTTATTTTTCGAAGATATATAACTTAAACGCTAGATGTTTATTAGTCCGTGCAATAGACTCCTAGACTTTTAGGAAAAGAATTTGTTGTTAATACCTCTGATAAAATTTTCAGTGCAATAAAAAATGATCGATGATTAAATTCAAAATTATCTCTTATATACTTAATCTGTTATTTCATACAAATATAAAAGAAAATTATTCACTTAATATGTAAGTTCAGTGATAAAACGTATGATAATACAGCAGACGATAATTCAGTAATTTAAAATAAGAAAGGATTATATGAGATGGTTAAAGGAATGACGTCATAATGCTAGAAAAATTGTAATTTTTACCTATTTTTTATGTGGATAAATTTAATCGCCTTCCCTTAGCCGCGGAATCCATTTCAGGTCCAACCGCTTCATTAATTGGAGGACAGACGGACAGATAACTTAGGCTATTATTATATAGGGGATTTTACCTAACATCAATAAACAATATCTTTTTGTTAGTGCTGTCACTTTTGCTAATTTTTATTTGTTGTACCAAGTTGTAATTTTTATAGTCCCTATTTTTGTTTATTGTTTTACCTAACTATGTAATTTTTTGGCATCATGTTGTAGAATCTATGTAATGCTGTTTACCATCCCTAATGGTCACTGTCAAGGTTACAGTCTAATTATCCTTTAATTAGACAACGCGTTGGTTACTCATAATTTTTTATGAGAACGTTCTCACCTCCTCGCTCTCCTGTGAGCTGGAGCGTATTAAATTTTTGTGTGGATTACTTTTTGCCTAGAGGCCTAAATTTATGTTTTGATCTACTCACGTTCGGAGGTTAAAGTGAAGACGTTCCACTTCGCTAGGTACTCCGTTTAACCCAATTAACTTGAACTTGACCTTGACCATCAATAAACAAATCGGTGTACACATTTTGTTTTATATTTTACAATGAATTAAATTTTTTAAGTGCAATTCTCCATGATAATATAAAAAATAAACCTAAAAATGTAAAAACATGAACTAGTTTCTACGTTTAAAGAAAAAAGTTTTCCGAACGTAGATAGATACCTTAATGCTACAGGGGTCTTTAAATTTCAGTTTATAATTGTTTTAATTTTTAAAGATATTCTTATGATAAGAAGATATTCTTATGATAAAAATAACATTTTTTTTAGCTTTATGACGTCATTCTTTTATAACTATCTCATTGAATCATTTCTTGGTTTAAATTATTTAAATATCGTCTGCATTATTTTCCTATGTTTTATCACAGAACTTAGATATTACGCAAATAATTTTCTTTTATATTTGGCTTAAACAATAGATTAGGTACATATGTGATCACTTTAAATTGAACCCTCCGAGTGGAACACAGCGAGGAAAAAAGTCTCAAAAAATACCCTAAAGGTTTACTGTGTCAGTGGCCAAAGCGTTCTATGATTTTTTTCCCCTGACCCTTTGTCGACTAGAATAGAATACTGGAAACCCACCCTCTTTATTGTCCCTTTACTTCCGGTTATAAATAGATATATAAATAGATATAATAGATTGTTAATTTTTAATACACATAAAGCTCGTCAAGTCTGGAAGATCATATGAATAATGGATTCTAAAAGTACAAATAAAAATATTCTTTAAGTGAATTATTTATATTTTTTTACGAAAGTCATCCAAGATATTTAAGTGGTGCAATTAGAGATACATCTGTTACCGCAAATGAAATACTTCGAAATAAAGATTTACAAATCCATGAAAAGCTATCAGCGTCTTTGTACCTCAGTGAGTAGGTGCATCCCTCAATAAATGTCAGTCAAAGAGGGTTGCAGTTCCTAAACAATCGACCTGACCCTCCTATCTCAAAACTCCATGGGGAAAAACAATGGAACAAATGCACATTACATCCATTTTCGGAACGTTTTCGGAGGTTGAAAATTGTACGTGGAGCTGCTTTGAAGAAATCATCGGTTTGGCGGAATTTTACGTGCGAACCGCTTAGAGGGTTAATCATCGATTATTTTTTGTTGCAATGGAAATTTTATCACCGGTTTTAACAACAAATTCTATCTACCTCCATAGTGTAGCGGAAATGAGAGTTTCATTCCTTCATTCCAATTAATTACTGTGGTGAAAAAATTGGGAAGAACTTAACGATAATTTCGACGTAGCTAAGAAAACTTTGATTTATTTTTCTAAATGAATTCAACGTGATTCTAAACTGCATTCACAGTATCGGGAGACTTTAGAGGAGTATGAAGATAAACAAATTGTTGAGAATGTACCAAATAATTCTCAGCCAAAAAACAAACCATGTTTTTTTTTTACCTGGATCATAGGGTACTTCACAATTCTGGAAAATTAAAAATTTTACTGATATTAAAGTGCTTGTAAAATCTATTGGCGCTTCAAGGTCACACTTTCTCGTCTCCCCAGTCATCGGTTACTATAGCAGCGACCAAGAAGCATGTGCATTCACATTTATTTTCAGTACTTCAGTTGAGGATTTCATTCCAACACGTTCTTGCTTTTCTTTCTTCTCGTAGATATTTATTTTGCGCTTATCTGATATTACTCTCTCATTTTTTATCTTTTAATTCATTGTTTTATTTAAATTTTGCTTCATAAAATATTTCCTGTAATGGCTAATTTTGATGTTAGAAAACAATCCAAAATACTGATATTTAACGTATGCAGGTACTTGAAATGTCTTGTTGAATCCAATCCAGTTGCTACAGTTTTAGAATTGTTTTCGCAAACTCAACAAGCAACTGATGATGCCCGTTATATTTCTAAAAGAATTTGTGCCGATCCAGAACTGCGACAATATTAAAAAAAAAAAAAAATTCACATAAAAGGAGCATAACAGAATTAGATGATTTCGGCAAAAGTGTCACCTTTTCTGCCTTTTAAATGCCGTTTAACTAAAAAACAGGAAATATTTTTTATTTAGTTTTTAAAGCTTTTTTAAATAAATTTAACTACAGTTTTTTAACAAATTACTAATTATAAGCAAAGTTAAAAATTTCAGTTGTGTAGAAAAACTACATAAAGAAAAGTTTAACAATATGTATAAAAAGTTTATAATAAATCATAGATGTTCTTGTAAAAATACAAAAATTTATTTTAATTTAGAATTCTTACTAAAACATTAGGAATCTGTACCTTCTAAAGAAATTTTAACTTTCTAAAAATGTGTCAACAGACCATAAATCTTTAAATACATAATAAAATTATACAAAATATTGTTACTGCATTAAGACCTCTTTCAATTCTTGTAAAATCATAAAATAATTAATTCAGTGCAATTTTGGAATAGAAAGTTTACCACCCCACACGATGCATGGCATCTCTTAACACAGTGGGAAAAAAGAGTAAAGTCTTTCCCCAACTGTCGTTACCATAGTTACAGTTGGTCATCGGGAAAAAATCAGTGACCTTGAAGTGCCTATTGAGTTTACACCGAGTATAACGGCAAATTCTTTTCATAAAAGTACTAGAAATCTATTTCACGGACTCTTAAATCTCTAGCGTTTAAGTTATATATTTTTGAAAATTAAGAAGTTTGTTTTTGATACATAACCACAGGTTTTGCAATCGATTCGTTCAATGGATTTTTGGAAATCATTCATATATACCGCCAAATAATCACTGTCAGTATTAAAACTTCTGTTTATCCTATCACGTAATATGACGAGATAAATTAAAGTTGGCGACTAACATACGGTCAGTAAAATTTTTACATATCCCGTCATATGACGGGCTATATGCTAGTTTAAGAGACTTTGCTCAAACACGCTTGAGTTACTTTTTTAAACGACTTTTAAAAACAACAAGTTAATATTTAGCTCATCATGGGGCTAAAAAACTGTTAATTTTACTACCCTTAATCTTGCCATTCAACTGTACTTCAAGGGATATCAGCGACTAATTTTGTTACCTATTCCCTAATAATAACATTAAAGCGTTGAAAATAATCATAAAAAAGGGTAATAAACTAATTTTAAATTTTATTAGCGGACAGGAGTAGCAAAATAATCTTTAAATGGACAAAAACAACTTAGATAAGTCGAAAATCGGTGAAATTTATGGAAAAAAGTTTTGTATCCTCTTATATGCACCCTAAGAAAAAAAAATTCAGCGAGATGCTAAACTTTTATCTACGAACTTTTATTTAGCGATCGATGAATTTAATGCTTTTTAGAACTCTGTAAAATGAAAGTTGTAGTGCTTTAACGCTGATGAACCATTAAATCTTTTTTTTCCTTGATGTAGAAAGTTTATCCTTTTCGTCAGTCAAAAAACCAGACGAGGTCTGAATAGGTAAAGCGTTGTTTTCTTGAGGTACGAATTCTTTTGATGGAATTCAGTGATTCTCAAGCTTTTTTAAGTTACCGCCTCCGTATTGGGTCGAAATACGAGGTGCATCCAGAAAGTAAATTTCCCTACTTTTAAAAGACAAAAAAAGAACTTTTATAAAAACTTCTCCAGGAATAAATATTTTAAGTGCAATTCTCTATGATAATATAAAAAATAAATATAAAAATGTAAAACATGAACTAGTTTCTACGTTTAAAGATAAAAGTTCTTCGAACGTAGACGGATGCCTTAATTATATGGATCTTTCAGCGAATTCTTTTTGGGAAATATTACGTAGTCAAACATAAAAGGGAGGGATAGACAAGTTTTAAAAGGCTTAAATAACAGATTAGGAACATATGTAATAATTTTAAATTTAATCATCGATTATTTTTTGTTGCCATGAAAATTTTATCACAGGTATTAACAATAAATTCTTTCCGTAAAAGCAGTGCTGCCAACCTTCAAAGTCAAAATTATGGATTCTAAGTCCTAAAATTATGGCATTGGCTTATAAATTATCGTACATTTTTGCATTAGTTCAAAATAGTGTTAATAGATGGCGTTTGTACGATATATTTTCTCGTTATACATTTCTCCCTTTCCCCCCAACTTCTTTTTTATTGGGGGGGGGGGTGGCAAAAATATGTAAATATTTTAATATGATTCATTAATTTTTTTTCTATCACCCCGTATTTTACTATAAATGAAACACCAGACATGATATTTTTCTTTACTGATCTAAGCATTTTTATATCATATATAAAAAAGTTTCAATATAGATACTGATTCAGATCTTAAACAATTTACAGCCAATTAATTGTTTAAAAAACAATATAATTTACTTTTAATTTGGAAAAGACTGTAGAAGGGTTAATGATAATGAAATCAAGAGATTTGTAATTATTTTTATTTATTTATTTTTATGCATTTCACTGAAGCCTTGGACTATTTATAAATATATTTAGGTTATAGGATTAATATATTTCTATACAATAAAAAATTTAATTAGTTTTCTTTATTTTATTTGCCCTCAATAAAACTATTTAGGCATTTTATGTATTGACAGAAGAAAAAACTTTATATATATATATATATATATATATATATTGTTTTTAATAATGTTATAATTCATTATTTACTGTGGTTTCTTTTTAAATATGAAATATTCAGTAATAAAACCGATTATTATTTAATAATCGGTTTAATTACTAAAAATACCATATTTTAGTGAAAACTGCAATAGAGCAAGTAAAATGCAAAATGTCTTCTAATTATCAACAATTATGTAATCATTAAAGAAATATCTCCAGTATAATTGTGAATATTCAGAAATTTTTCATCAAACAATTTTGTGATAATTATCGTACATATACGATAATTATCCTATGGTTGGCAACACTACGTAAAAGTCTAGGAGTCTATTTCACGGACTCATAAATATCTAGCATTATGACGTCATTCCTTTAATCACCTCCTTTAATCATTTCTTATTTTAAACTAGATGCTTCGCACACAGCCTTCGGTCTGGGTTATAACTCTTCCTAAATATAGTTTTAGAAAAAATACTATATGTTGCAAGATAATTCTCAGTCAAACAAACAACAGACTATTTTTTACCTGAATAATAGGGTACTTTACAAATCTGGAAAATTAAAAAATTTTACTGATTCCGTCATATGACGGGCTATATGCTAGTCTTAAATATTAACTTTTATGTAAACACTATTATATCTAAAGACATCGTAACTCTTCAAGAATTTCTGGAATCTGTGATAAGGCACTTCAGGCACTGCTTTCGGATTTCGAACGTTTTGAAGCGACACTATTTTTTGCTGTGATATAAAGCATATTTATACCATTATTTCGAGCCCGATTTTTTCCGGTGAAGAGCAGGCGATTAAATTGATCAATTATCCACGATAAATAGGTAAAAATAAATTTTTCTAGCATTAATATGTCATTCTTTTAACCCTCTCATTGAATCCTTTCTTATTTTAAATTATTAAAATATCGTCTGCATTATTTTCTACGTTTTATCACTAAACTTAGATATTGCGTAAATAATTTTTTTTATATTTTTCTTAAATAATATTTACGTATGTGATAATTTTAAATTTAATCATAGATTATTTTTTGTTTCAAGATAATTCTCAGTCAAAAAACAAACTATTTTTTTATCTGCCTCATAGGGTACTTTACAAATCTGGAAAATTAAAAAATTTTACTGATCCCGTCATATGACGGGCTATATGCTAGTCTTAAATATTAACTTTTACGTAACCACTATTATATCTAAAGACTCCGTAGCTCTTTAAGAATTTCTGGAGTCTGTGAAAAGGCACACTTTTGCAGGCACTGCTACTTGCGAAGAGATGTTTTTCGCCATGAATTTATTACCTGAGCTTACGGCAGCAAGTTTAGCCAACCCCTGCCTGGGATATCAAAGTTTAAGGAATAAATTACGTTTCCTCCCTCTTTAAAAATATTACGGCTTCGTAAAGCGATTTAGAAAGAGAGAAACAGCCTTTTCCCAAAAAACGGTTTTTCAAAAATAACTTCAGGCAATATATCGCGAGGCTTGTCAAGTACATCAGCGGGTCATAAATTAAAAGGAGAGAGAGATATGAAGATTAAAAAAAAAAAGAAGTGAAGAAGAAGCAAACAAACGGCAGCCTGCAAAAAGAAGAAGGACGAAAGATGTGGAACTTCTCCCGGCAGAATGATTGCGCCGAATCATTTCTTTCCATTTACACACGCACGCACGCACATCCTTTACCGCAAATCCTCATAACGGCCGGGAATTATGACAAACAAACGACTTGGGCAAGATTTGGTGTGCAGAGAGGTAGGTAGGTTTAAGAGGGGGGGGTTGCATAAAAAAGGGAGCGAGAGAGAGATACTGCGAGCGGTACGACTAGGTGCGCCACCAACGCGGTTCTGAAACTATTTTTGCGACATTAAAAGAGTCGCGAGGTAATTGCAAATTACGGGGAGTAAAAAGATACATTCTCTTTTCTCAAAGCGAACAAATCAAAAGAAAACCGCTCGGGTTCAGGTAACGGAATATTGGTCGTAAATTCCGTCACGCTCCGGGTGAGACGGCAGCCGAGATGACGGAGGTAAAAAAGGAACGTGCACGGGGAGGAGGCGAGGGGTGGTCGAACTTAAAATGTTTAACATTTTCTGGCATTCCGCTAAAATGCTTTAAATCATCGAAACACGTCTTTACCTTAATCCCGGGAAATAAAATCTCCTTGGAACGGTTGCTTTTTTCGAAGTTTTCAACGGCCCACTCTCCTCTCTTACCTCCCCTAAACCGGCTAAGTAATAAGGGGTGGGCTTAGAGGATCCCGCATAAAGATGGGCATAGAACGCAATTAATGGCTCGAGAAATAAAAATTTATTTAGAGACGGGCCATTTCGAATAAGGGAGGGGAGGGGAGAAGTTTTAGGAGGGTGCTGTAGGAACAAGGGGATGGGAGGAAGCAGGCCTAACGAATCCTGTTAGTCACTTTTTAGAATGTTCGCACAAAACCAATTCCATACATTCTGTACGGAAGCACAATCGAAAGCAGCCAAAATGCTGGTTACACGATATTTTTAAATGAAAGTTACAATACTACAGTCCCACTTATATAAAGTTGGTCATTACAAGACCGACTTTCATGATGACTTCATTTTCACTTTTTGACGTTTGGTATTTCAAATTGTGATAGCTATGTTGCTCAGTGAATCTCGAGGGGTGGGGGAAACAAAACAATAATTCGAAAAAGAACAATATAAGTACTCGAACTATCACAGTCTCACTTATAAAAAATTAGTCATTATAAAACCGACTGTCATTTTCGACGTTTGGTATTTCAAATTGTGATAGCTATGTTCCCCAGTGAATCTCGAGGGGTGGGAGAGACAAAACAATAATTCGAAAAAGAACAATATAAGTACTCGAACTATTACAATCCCATTTATAAAAAGTTGGTCATTATAAGAACGACTTTCTTTTTTGACATTTGGTATTTCAAATTGTGATAAATATGTCGTTCAGTGAATTTCTAGGGGTGATCGAGGGAAAATAATAATTCGAAAAAGAACAATATAAGCACTCGAATTATTACATTCCCACTTATAAAAAGTTGGTCATTACAAGACTGACTTTCCTTTCTGATGTTTGGTATTTCAAATTGTGATAGCTATGTTGTTCAGCGAATCTCGAAGGGTGCTCGAGTCACAATAATAATTCGAAAAAGAACAATATAATCACTCATGCTATTACAATCCCATTTATAAAAAGTTGGTCATTATAAGAACGACTTTCCTTTCTGATGTTTGGTATTTTAAATTGTGATAGCTATGTTAATTAGTGAAAAAAATTTATTTAGAGACGGGCCATTTCGAATAAAGGAGGGGAGGGGAGATGTTTTAGAAGGGTGCCGTAGGAACAAGGGGATGGGAGGAAGCAGGCTTAACGAATCCTGTTAGTCACATTTTAGAATGTTCGCACAAAGCCAATTCTACACATTCTGTACGGAAGTACAATCAAAAGCATCCAAAATGCTGATTACAGGATATCTTTAAATGAAAGTTACAATATTACAGTCCCACTTGTAAAACGTTGGTCTTCATACGACCGACTTTCATTTTCGACGTTTGGTATTTCAAATTGGGAAGGCAGTGTTGCACGGTGAAACTCAAGAGGTGCAAGAGTCAAAATAATAATTCGAAAAAGAACAATATAAGTAATCGAACTATTACAATCTCACTTATAAAAAGTTAGTCATTACAAGACCGACTTTCATTATTGACTTGTGGTATTTCAAATTGTGATAGCTATGTTCCTCAGTGAATCTCGAAGGGTGGGGGAAAGAAAACAATAATTCGAAAAACAACAATATAAGTACTCGAACTATTACAGTCTCACTTATAAAAAGTTAATCATAAGAATGACTGTATTTTCTGACATTTGGTATATCAAATTGTGGTAGCATGTTGCTGAGTGAATCTCGAAGGGTGGGAGAAAAAAATAATAATTCGAAAAGAACAATATAAACATTCGAACTATTACAGTCTCACTTGTAAAAAGTTAGTCAATATAAGAACGATTGTCTTTTCAATACAATATAAGCACACGAATTCTTCCACTCCCACTTATAAAAGGTTGGTCATTATAAGAGCGACTTTCATTTCCGATGTTTAGTATTTCTAATTGTGATAGCTATGTTGCTCAGTGAATCTCGAAGAGGGGAGAGTCAAAATAATAATTCGAAAAAGAACAATATAAGCACTCGAATTATTACATTCCCACTTATAAAAAGTTGGTCATTACAAGACTGACTTTCCTTTCTGATGTTTGGTATTTTAAATTGTGATAGCTATGTTGTTCAGCGAATCTCGAAGGGTGCTCGAGTCAAAATAATAATTCGAAAAAGAACAATATAAGGACTTGAATTATTACAATCCCACTTATAAAAAGTTGGTCATTACAAGACTGACTTTCCTTTCTGATGTTTGGTATTTCAAATTGTGATAGCTATGTTGTTCAGCGAATCTCGAAGGGTGCTCGAGTCAAAATAATAATTCGAAAAAGAACAATATAAGCACTCGAATTATTACATTCCCACTTATAAAAAGTTGGTCATTACAAGACTGACTTTCCTTTCTGATGTTTGGTATTTTAAATTGTGATAGCTATGTTAATTAGTGATAAATATTTAGAGACTGACCATTTCGAATAAAAGAGGGGAGGGGAGATGTTTTAGGAGGGTGCGGTAGGAACAAGGGGATGTGAAGAAGGAGGTCCAACAAATCCTGTTACTCACTTTTTAGAATGTTCGCACGACATCAATTTTATT
>CM063507.1:98207178-98217178 GCA_032207245.1 Pardosa pseudoannulata | reverse complement strand
CTAAGGGCAGACGATTAAATTTATCAATTTATTCACGCAATAAATAGGTAAAAATAACATTTTTTTTCTAGCATTATGACGTCATTCCTTTAACCATCTCATATAATCATTTCTTGTTTTAAATTATTTAAATATCGCGTGCATTATTTTCATACGTTTTATCGCTGAACTTACATATTAAGCAAATAATTTTCTTTTATATTTGACTTAAATAATAGATTAAGTATATAAGTGATAATTTTAAATTCAATCATCGATTATTTTTTGTTGTAATGAAAATTTTATCATCGGTATTAACAATAAATTCTTTTCATATAAGTCGAGGACTACTAAATATCTAACTTTTAATTTATATATATTTGGAAATTAAGAAGTTTGTTTGTTTGTTATACATAACCACATGGTTTGACTAAATGAATTCAATGTGATTCTAAACTGCATTCACAAGATCAGGAGACTCTAGAGGAGTATGACGATAAATAAACTATTGAGAGTGAACCAGATAGTTCTCAGCCAAAAAACAAACCATTTTATTACCTGCCTCATTGGGTACTTAACAGTTCTGGAATATTAAAAATTTTACTGATCCCGTCATATGATGGGCTATATGCTAGTCGCATATAAGAGATTCAAAAAATTGCATGCAGGATTTTTCAAAAGGGCCTAATCCGGCCCTCGGGCTTTTGCTCCCCCCTGTTCTTACTGAAGTCTGGGGAAGGTGGCATTCAACTGAAATCTTTGTATGCTTTTAGTAACAGGACCGGATCACCTCATAATAGCCAAACGAGACAAATGTCTACGGCCTGGTTTAACCCTCTGACTGCTCAATTTGTAGACCAAAATAGATTAAAAAATTGTGAATTATTTTTTTATATTTTAAACCTATATATATTGAGAAGCGGAATGTGCACTTTTTCTTTCTAGAAAAGATTTTTTATATAGATTTTTATCGAAAAACCAATTTCAGATGTTATCAGAAGAAAATTTTTTTTTAACAAATTTCAGTTGAATTAGAGTTAATTTCTATTTATTACGTAATGTAACTGTAATATATAAGTTTATATTATAATTATATTATGTAATAAATACATAATATAAATATATAATTAATTATATAAATATTTTATTATAATTATAATATATAATATTATAATATTATTATATTATCTAATATAGCTATAGTTCTATTCATATAATACTATTTATTACATAATTAAACGCCTAGTATTGTATATAATTTATTTCACTGTTCAAACTGTGAAAAAGTGTAATGCGCTTCTCAAAAAGAGAGAAAGCAAATGTCCGTGAAAATCGCGGGATAAGCAAATTTTGCTATATTCAAGTTGCCCGTGGAAATAGCGGGATAAGCAGCCAGAGGGTTAACTGCTATTTTGTATAAATAGCACAAAAATATGATAAACGTTTCCCAACGTAGATATATTATTGAAAATATATTTATTTTTTTCCTATATCCAGACCTGTCAACTTTTGAATATTGAAATCTAGCATGTAACCTTTCATATGTCGAGATTATTAAAATTATAATTTTCCAGAATTGTAGCGTACCCTATGAGGTAGGTAACAAAATGGTTTGTTGTTTGGCTGAGAATTATCTGGTACACGCTCAATAATTTGATTATCTTTACATGTTAGTTGCCATCCTTAATTAAATATTGTCACCTGACGTGATAGGATGGACGACAGAGATTTTAATATTGACAGTGATTATAGAGTGATTTCATGCAACGTTATGATCGGCTTTAATTCCCTTCCCATTCGTTTTTAAGTTTACGATAGCCAATAGGCATCCAATAAACTGCCCTTCCGTTTGAAATTAACCCTTTGACAGTTTATTTTTTTCCAGAATTCGGTAAAAAAATATCACGTTTTTTTAATTGCATTTTTTTTGTTCATTTTACATTTTTAAGCTAAGATATGTTATTAAAGTTAACATTTCTAATATTTTTAAGCATTTATTAAAACTTTTTTTCTTTCTATGAAAGCATCATAGATCTGAAGTTTACCTTTAGTCTCGCCGATATCCAAGTTAATTTTTTGGAATTCCAGTGAAAGCAAATCTAGGAGGCGGATCTGAAGGATTATCACAATTAATTTTAAAAAATTGCTTGACTGATTCCATCTGTACTAAAATCAGAGTCACTACTATCCAGGTCATCCAGTAAACTTTCGCTACTATCATTTGCAGATAATTCAGTTTCTGATTCCGAGTCACAGTTCGAGTCACAAGAAATGAGCTCCATACGCTCTGAATTATCCATTATTTAAAAGCAAAAATATATTATTCAACTCTTACATCAATAAAATTATCAGGCGGTTAGTAAAATATAACCAGAAAGCTATACACAGAAAGATAAAAATTCGTCTTCTGATACAAAACATGCGAAAAAATCCGCACTTTTGAACCAATCAGAATAGAAAATACAATAAACTGCAAACTATCATTTACTGGACATCTATACGAATAATTTGTTACTAAAATTGGAAAAAATACGGCCGAAACAGTGCAAGCGAAATAGAAATCAGATTGGCCGTACGCCTTACGGGCAAATCAGTGAAGGCCCGAAATCTGTGCCCGTACGGCGTACGGGCAAAACAGGGAAGGGGTTAAAGCCAAAATCGCCATAGTTGAGATGTGCACTGCTGCGTGAAACCGCCTTATTTGGCGGTATATATGAATGATGTTCAAAATTGAACGAATCAATTGCAAACCGTGTGGTTGTGTGTAAAAAACAAACACACAAACGTACAAACAAAGTAATTTTCAAAGATATATAACTTAAACACTAGATATTTATTAGTCCTTGAAATAGACTCCTAGACTTTCAAGAATAGAATTTGTTGTTAATATCGGTGATAAAATTTTCATTGCAACAAAAAAAGAATCGATGCTTAAATTTAAAATTATCCCATAGGTACATAATCTATTATTTAAACCAAATATAAAAAGCAGGGCTTCGAACCGGAACTGAACCGAAAACCGGAAAAAACCGTTATTTTGGTCGGAACGAAAACCGGAACTGAACCGAAAAAAATATCGGTTTATTTCGGTTCGATATATCTTTCAGTCATTTTGTTACTGTTACCAACTTATCAATATTTTCTAATTTAACGTCAACTTTATAATTACATATCCACACTTGTATAAGATTGCAATGGTGGTTTTGGCAGCTCCAGCTACGCAAATTAGTGTTGAAATTTATTCTCCGAGACAACAGAAGTAATCTGAGTGAAACCACGTTAGAAGATATATTAATAATTAGAGGCAATTTTCATATGTTAAATAAATAATATATTTTTTACATAATTATTGCAAGGCCAAGTGCACGATGTGAGAGTCAAACGACGAATGTGGGTAATCATGAACCTAGTTGCCAAATGCGATTTTGATAATGGATAACAATGCCAATGCTCGTCGCTCTTATCGTACCTGCTGTTTGTATCAATTCACATAGTGTACCCATTAAAAAAAGAATAAAATCTTCTAAATTTTGATAGAATTACATTTTTTGTTTATGATAGAATTATATTTTTAGTACAAATAAGAATATACATAAAATGAAATTATTCATTTGGAACTGAAACGAAAACAGTTATTTTTGGCGGAGCGAAAACCGGAACTGAACTGAAAACCGTTATTTTTGGCGGAGCGAAAACCGGAACTGAACCGATATTAATTTTTTAGTTGAACCGGAACAAAAAAAAATTACGGTTCGAAGCCCTGATAAAAAGAAACTTATTTACGTAATATCTAAGTTCAACAATAAAACGTATGAAAATAATGCAGACGATAGTTAAATAATTTAAAATAAGAAAGGATTCAATGAGATGGTTAATGGAATGACGTCATAATGCTAGAAAAAAAATGTTATTTTTTGCCTAGTTAATATGGGAGAAATTGATAAATTTAATCACCTAACCTTAAAATGGGGCTTGATATAATGGCCTTAAACATTGGAAAAGGAGGGAAGAGGTGGATTTCAAGCGTTCTAAAGACGATGCTTTGAATTTTGCTAACCCTAATTGATCAAGAATCCAATATGGATGCCTCTATTCATTCCAGGTCCAACCGCTTCAAAAATTCGAGGACAGACGGACAGATAACTTAGACTATTATTACATAGGTGGCAGTAGCACTTGACAACTTTTGAATTAAAAAATAGTAGCACACTCATTGGCGAGGTAGTTTGGATGGCGATTTTTTACGCCATGAATCCTGGGCAATTGCACGCTTACCATAACACAATGCACATACAAAATGATTGCTTGTATCATGTTTGCTGCTCAAACAAAACAATCCATTCTACTAAAGTACCTAAAACTCTGTATAAAATTTCAAATAGACGATATTTCATTTTCAAAATGTCATATACATTTTATATACATATCTGAACTGAAACCCTCCCATAAAAAGTTAAACGAAGTATTTTATTTAGATTTTTTTCAGTTGTACTTAAATTTTATTTCACACCTTAACATTTTTATAGCAAGAAATAATAATTAAAAAAAAAATCTCAGAAATATATTGAGGGAAGAACTGAGAAATGTACTATTACATTATAACCAATATTATCAGACCAAAAAAATCTAATTTTTTAATCCAAAAATTTCTACCTTCGAGAGAGTATGGTATTGGACCGTAGTTACACGGAAAGGGATAGTAAAAGATTTTACGGATTTCCTTATATCGCTTGTTAAAATATATTCATTTATTTTGATTTTCCGGATACGATGTAATCTTTTTATCCTTGTATAGGGACATCCTTGTAAAGGGACATATCATTTTTAAACCTCAAAAATTCGATTTTTCGTTTTTTTGAATTTTTAGAATCTCTGGATATTTCTGATTTAAAACCATCTGATTTGAACCGAATTAGAACTTGCATAACTATTCAATATTTGCATTTATTAATCGGTTTTATTTGACTGCGCTTGTGTGTTAGTTCAAATTTCATAGTCAATTTTAACTACCTCCCTGAATAGCTGGAGATCTGAAATTTTGTACATAGGATCATTTTTAGTAATAATACAATATTTAACCCTAAAAAATTAGATTGGCGAAAAAAAAGTCAATTTATTTAATGCAAAAAGATATCCGGTAATAATACAATATTTAACCATAAAAAATTAGATTGGCGAAACAAAGTTAACTTGGTTGATGCAAAATAATATTCGGTAATAATAAAATATTTAACCATAAAAAATTAGATAGCCGAGAAAAGTCAATTTGGTCCATGCAAAATGATATTTAGTAATAATGCAATATTTAACCATAAAAAATTAGATTGGCGAAAAAAAAGTCAATTTGGTTGATTCAAAAAGATATTTGGTAATATACAATATTTAACCATAAAAAAAATTAGAATGGCGAAAAAAAGTTAAATTGGGGAATTTTTTTCCTTAAAAATTAAAAATTTATCATAAAAATATATACATATATGGAAAGTATATTTTGAGAAATTTAGCATCAATCGGATGAAAATTATATTGTATACAACCCGTTAAAATTTCATGTATAAATATTAAAAACGCTTCGAGATAACACGAGCGTTACATGAAAAAAAAACGCAATTTGAGAAAAATCAAGTGAAAGTTTTGTAAATTTAAATTTGTTTACAGTAAACAGCTGTGACGGTTTTATTCATTTTTTGACTAAAAATCGTATTTTTTTACCGATTTTCGTTGGACCGTAATTACTTGCTATGTATAGACAATTCGTAGAAACTACGATTTTTTTCGTAGTAGTTTGCAGGTCTGCCTATATCAAAGGCATCTGATGAAAGATTATTTTCAGTATTAAAACGAAAAAAAATAAAATGTGCGAAACTAGTCAACGGTAAATAATTTAGTTGTTTTATACAAAGAACAAAATGCTTTGGTTAAGATTAATTATGACGAAATAATTCCGATTTTTGCTCAATTAAAGACTACAAAGCCGAATTTTTAAAGAAAGTTTATTCTTATTTACCTACTTTTGTTATATATTTAATAAAAAATATATAAATTTTTCGGAAAGTATAGACAATTTGTTCATGGTTTACTAGAAAAACGAAAATCTATTGTTATATATTAAACTAGCATATAGCCCATCATATGACGGGATCAGTAAAATTTTTAATATTCCAGAACTGTTAAGTACCCAATGAGGCAGGTAATAAAATGGTTTGTTTTTTGGCTGAGAATTATCTGGTTCACTCTCAATAGTTTATTTATCGTCATACTCCTCTAGAGTCTCCCGATCCTGTAATGCAGTTTAGAATCACATGGAATTCATTGAGTCAAACCATGTGGTTATGTATAACAAACAAACAAACTTCTTAATTTCCAAATATATATAAATTAAAAGTTAGATATTTAGTAGTCCTCGACTTATATGAAAAGAATTTATTGTTAATACCGATGATAAAATTTTCATTACAATAAAAAATAATCGATGATTGAATTTAAAATTATCACTTATATACTTAATCTATTATTTAAGTCAAATATAAAAGAAAATTATTTGCTTAATATGTAAGTTCAGCGATAAAACGTATGAAAATAATGCACGCGATATTTAAATAATTTAAAACAAGAAATGATTATATGAGATGGTTAAAGGAATGACGTCATAATGCTAGAAAAAAAATGTTATTTTTACCTATTTATTACGTGAATAAATTGATAAATTTAATCGCCTGCACTTAGCCGAGGAATCCATTCCAGGTACAACCGCTTCAAAAATTTGCCGACAGACACCTTAGGCTATTATTATATAGGGGATATTTTTGTAAATAAAAATTAAGAGTTGTTTTAGCTTTTTTGTCTAAAATTTTTTGTCTTGTTGCCTTTATTGTTTTATACATTTGGTTTGATTGCGAGCCCTATGTAGAGTTGTGAGTAGTGGAAAAAACCGGGTTTTTTTGGAGAAGGGAATTTTGAAAATTTCCAAAACATGGGAATTTTGAAGTATTTTGAAGTCGCCAATTCACTGAGACATAATGAGAACCACCATTTTTTTCTGTCTTTGTTGTAGGCCTCAAAAGTTGATATTTTCACAAAATTTCACTATTATATGCTATGAAAAAAAATTGAATAATTGGAATTAACTAACTCTATTTGGCAAGGTATCATGTTTAGCATGAAAGTATGAGTATATTTTTCCTTTGAGAAATATCCAATATTTTTATTATTATATAAATATTAGACGATAATCTGTAGGGTCACAAAACCCATAAATCATTATTTTTCTTGGATAACATCTCTCTCTCTCTCTCTCTCTCTCTCTCTCTCTCTCTATATATATATATATATATATATATATATATATAATGTGTGTGTGTGCAGGAATTGGACACCTTTAAATGATGTATGCATTACAAAATATAATAAACTGTTATTTTAAATTTAAAGATATTTATTTTTATATTATAAAAGGAGGGTTTAGCATAAAGCAATTTACATAATAAATAATGGTAAAAAATAATTGGATGTAATTATTATATTAGCAATTAAAATTGAATTAACCAGTTATGTGTTTGATAAGACTAACAGGGTAATTCCTTACATAAGAACTACTATAAAATCATTTAAATGCTCATTGCTATTGTTTCTTGAATATATATATATATATATATATATATATATATATATATATATATATATATATATATATATACTGCCAAATGTAAAAAAAAATTTCATAGAAATAATATGCTAGTTCTTAAATAGCCACTGTTGAAAAAAATAGATGTAAACATTGTTAAAATGATTTCTTCTCAAAGTTCCCAAAATTCCTGGTTTTTTACACAAAATTCCCGGGTTTATTCCCACCTCTTCAAAATTCTGTGTTTTTTACATCACTAGCTCTATGACGTCCTGAAGTATAGGTAGGCGAGGCCGTCAATGATACAGGCGGACAACCGTTTACTCTGGATTAAATACTTTATTCGAGTGAATAATTATGTACAGGTTTCAGTAGATTCTAAATCTTCTGAGATCTCGTGCTGAAATAACGTGAACACAAGTACAATGCGTGGGTACAGTGAAGCTAGTCCTTCTCGAATACTAGAACAGTTCGCTAATTCGTGCCGGTACGAAACGCTGACACTATCACCTCCGGGCTGACAACCAGTACAGTCGGCTTTCACACTGAGGCTAAAACGCTCAGAGTGCGTATCATTCTGGAATTCGTTGAAGAAACCAAGGATGCGGGACGATCCAAAATGAGAGTAAGGGTCACTCTCAGCGACCTACTTCTAAGCACAAAGTAGAAAAAAATAACGGGAATGATATCCTAAAATCGAAAGTCGACTTCTTAGCAAAGCAGAGACGCTGGCGGTCTCTAAAGCAAAACAAGCTCTGGAAATCGGAGAGACGAGTGTCCACAAAACAACTCCAAAGCAACTCTCAAGCAAAAAGCCCTCTTCTTACATATAGGAGCCACATAGGATGAATTGGCAACAGTACTTCCTGGGCCAAGCCCTCTAGTACTGGGTTTGCTGTCAATGGTAGTGCTTCAATCTATTGAGTACTTTGTTGGCAATAACATTAAAAGTAGCCCTCTTCTTGGCTCAGCCAATCTTCTTTTATAGGGGCCCTGGTTCCCTTCACGTTATTCTTCTAGAACCTTCCAGACCCATGGTGACGCAATCTTGCGGTCAACTCCCCGCCTGGATCAGCTGATTCGTTTCCACATGTGGTCGAAAGGTCGTCTTTAAGTCAACCGACCAAAACAACTTAAATTCATTTTTCGGTACTGGTAACTGGGCCCAGATGTGCACTACACCGTCACTCGATTAATAATTATTATCTGAATCTTTTGAAGGCAGTAGACATCATAAAGGCATAGACACACGGACTCCAGTTTACTGACAGTTCTTAATGTACCGCCGCCTATGCGATTGTCTCAGTGTTGTGCCTGAGACGTTACTACACAAACGTCCGGATCACGCGTGTTTACTTACCGCTAAACATAATGGTCCGCTGGGAAAGGTCACCTTACATTTTTCTTTCGCTCGGGTCATATAACGGATCGTTACAGCTCTACAGTTTACCATTTTGCAAATGAGGACTAACGAAATCGGGACCTACTGCTTAAAGCCGATTCTGAACTGCTATGAATATTCATACCAGCAGCGAGAACTCTTGTGAAGAAAGAAACCCGTAAAAAGTTAACGTTTACAGCCTCCAAAGAAATATAATCCGACCCCAGTGATAAATTAAACATTTTTTTATGGATTGTATGTTCCTCCTATTTATTATAAAAAACTTTTTATATCCTTACAGGTTATGAATTATAGTCACTGGTTTAATAAAGTAAAATTAAAACTGTCACACAGCAAAGATAATTCGTAATATTATTTTTGCAGTAAAAAATTATTTTATTTCTAAGTTCTTTCATAGAATCCTTGTGAAGTTGTCTTACAATTTATAAAAGTTTTACATTTCATTTATAATTAAAATTTAAGTTTTAAAAACTGATTAAAGCAAATCATTGAAAGATTCAATTAAAAGATTTATTTTTCAAATCCATGCATTTAAATTTCAGTATTTAAATTTTAACTGTCTTCTCGCCTGCTTATCCTATAAGGTTCCTAATTTAAGGGGTCATACAACTATGAAATCTAAAAAATTTTTATTTTTATGAAAAGGAATTCAGTTCTGAACATTTTAAATCTATCTGAGTAAAAAAAAAAAAAAAACCTTCCCATATTGAGAGGAATTGTGAATAAAACCGTCACAGCTGTTTACTGTAAACAAATTTAAACTTACAAAATTTTAACTTGATTTTCCTCCATTTTTTTCATGTAACGCTTATGTTATTTCTAAACGTTTTTAATATTTATACATGAAATTTTAACGGGTTGTATACAATATAATTTTCATCCGATTGATGCTAAATTTCTCAAAATATACTTTTCATATATGTATATATTTTTATGATAAATTTTTAATTTTTAAGGAAAAAAATTCCCCAATTTGACTTTTTTTCGCCATTCTA
>CM063507.1:98199773-98207078 GCA_032207245.1 Pardosa pseudoannulata | reverse complement strand
GTATCGTTTAATAGTCTGCTCGCATATTCAATAGGGTGCTCCTCAGCTCCCTCACCTTGCAACAGCACTGCTCCAAGCGCGTAGTTGCTAGCATCGGTTCGCAAGATGTATGGCTTATTTGGGTCATTTTGTCGTAGAACAGGAGGACTAATCAGATGATGTTTTAGGGTTTTAAATGCGTTTTCCTCTTCTTTTCCCCATTTCTAAGGGCTATTTTTCTTCGTGAGATTACTTAAGGGCCTTGCTATGTCAGAAAAGTTCGGTACAAATCTTCTATACCACGAGCAAGTTTGCAAAAAGGATTGGACTTGCTTTAAATTCCTGGGAGATGGTAAATTTTGAATGGCGGCAACCTTATCTGGGTCAACTTCAAGACCAGAATTGGTAATGTAGTGTCCCAAGTATTTCACTCGGTTACAGGCGAAATTACACTTCTCTCTGTTAGCATGTAATTTAAACTCACGCAATTTTGATAATACTTTTCCTAAATCATCAATATGCTTCTCGAAAGTTTCAGATAAAATTATTATGTCATCTAAGTACGACAGAACCAAAACATCATTCAGGGAGTTTCTGAAGTTATCGATTAGTCTTTGAAATGTCGCCGGAGCATTTTTAAGCCCAAAAGGCATGCGGCAATATCTGTAAGTACCAAAAGGGCACACGAAAGCTGTTTTATCTCGATCAGTGGGATGTACCTCGATTTGGTGATATCCGGATCTTAAATCTATCGTTGACATGTAAGGAGTGTGTTTAGCTTCATGGAGCAAATCATCCATTCTAGGCAAAGGGTATTTATCAGTTTTTATAGTGGAATTCAACTTTCTGTAGTCCACACAAAGGCGAAATTGACCATTAGGTTTTGGAACTAGCACCACTGGTGAGGCATACGGTGACTCACATTCTTCAATTGTGCCATTGGCCAAAAGATTCTCTAACTCTTTCTTAAGAATGTCCTTCTTTAATGGAGACATGCGATATGGTGGCATAGCTACAGGGAGATTATTACCAGTGTCTATATAATGTTTAATTCTAGGTGTAGGCTCTTCCCCTGGCTGAAAGATATCCGTAAACATTTCTAACAGTTTACATAATTGTAACCTTTCCTCGGCAGATAAGTGACTGCCTTCAGTTTCTTTCAAAACGCAAATGTTCAGCTCAGGAGACACAATAATTTTATCGGATGATATAGTGCTAATGTTTTGCGAATTACCTGAGGATTCGAAAGAGTTTTTATGTGACACACAAGCTGGTATAAATGTATCTTTCTCAAAATTGAATTTTTTCCTAGGATTACTGTTGAAATACCATTTTCTGTTCTGAGTATCCAAGCTAACACCAGCTTTGGATAAAAAATCCGTACCAAGGAGAGTTCGATTGTCCTTAGCTGTAGGTAACACAAATAGTGTAGTAGGAATTCTTTTCCCTAACAATTCAATGTCTATTTCGGTATTATAAACTTCAGAGAATTTCGGCACTCCGTCCGCGAGTGTTATATTTAAATTCACTTTACGAAAAATTACCCCTTGTTCTCGGAGGAGGTTATACAGGGTTTCTCCAGCAACAGTGTGGCTGGCTCCAGTGTCAGCACATGCTAAACCCCACATACCATTTATTTTAATCTTCATTAACATTGCCTTGGGTTCTTGTATCGCACACGTTTGAAATTTCAAGCAACTAACCTGGGCGGAATCAACTTTAATGTTTGGGGAACACGTAGGGCATTTTGCCTTTATGAAACCAGGTTTACAGCCATAGCAGCTAACAGGTCTTTCGTTAATTTTATTAACAGTTCTATTCGTTGAGTATTTATAATTAACACTATTCTTAAAATTTCTTAAATTGTTACTCGGCTTAGAATTTTCCATTCTATGTTGTTCATGGTTCGTGTTTCTACCTTTTAAGTTTCTACTTTCTTCATAAGCATCTAGCTTATCAACTAAAGCAACTGGATCGCTCAATTCACTCCAGTGATCTAAAAAATGATCTTTGTAATCCGGAGGACACTTCTTTTTGATTTGATCAGAAATTATTAGATCTTTTAACTGATCAAATGTAGTGATATTAAGCTCACTGAGCCAACCTTCAAAAAATTTTCTCAAATCATAGAAATAATCTCTCCACGTGGAGTCTGGATTTTTTCTGTGTTGGACGAAAAATTGTCGAAATTTCTCTGCACTCATCTTGAATCGACGTAATAAAATTTTTTTTATTTCCCCATATTCCGGTGGTTTATCCGGAGAATCCGATTCTATAGCAATTAATTTTGAAATTTCAATAGGTAAAAGCCCGATCAGATATACCACCCATTTTGATTCTGGTATTTTCAAAAATGACAGTTGCCTCTCGAAAAGGTTTAAAAACGTACTAATGTCATCTACCTTCGGGTCAAACTGAGGAATTAACGCTTTAATTTCAAATTTAGATACATCCGTATCACTATCGGCAAGAACGGTTCCTGTTTTCGAAGCATGATTTAAATTTTGTAACTTTAGTTTCTCTAATTCAAATTCCATTTGCCGTCTCTCGGTTTCTGCTTCCTTTTCTTTTACTTCGGATTCTTTTCTGGTGCTAATGATTGTATCCAACAATGTTTTTGTGAATTCTTCGTCATATGAAGTACATCCGGTTATAACATCTTTAATTTTTATTACTGTGGCGTCGGGTTCCAACTCGATGCCTAATTCTGCGGCCAAAACCAAAAGGTCGCATTTTTTACCTCTAGCAAGATATGCCATTTTTATTCTTTTCAGGCCAAACTTAAAATTAATGGTAAAACTCAATTACTGCGAGAATGGCTCATTAGAATGACATAATATGCATACATCTGATTAATCAACTAAACTATATTATTCCGATTTGAAACCGGAAGTATCAATAAATTTGAAGGAATAAAATAATACTTCTTAATTATACAAATATTTCAGATACATAATATTTCTATTAAAAAGAATCATCGATGGAAAATTAAATAATAAGCAACACAAAAAAAGAACATTAACCTGAGCAATATCTTTTGTTATTAATACAAAAATCCAAATTAAATTGAACCTGCACCAATATTCAACACTGAAATATTCACTATCTTTATGAATTCTTAATCAAAACAATTGAAATTAACAATATCCACAAGTCCTAATAATAAAAATGTTAAGAAAAATAAAATTCAAAACTTGGACCGAAACACAAACTATTCAAATTTCAATCTTCAGGCACTAAAGGAACTGGCATGCGGTATTTAAATTTGATCTGGATGATCATAATAAAACAAAACGAATTCAGGGTGAATTCAAATCAGAATCTCTTCTTCCTTCATTTGTCAGGATGACAAAATTAATAAAGTTCCTTGAGTGCTTGTCAAAAAGAAAAGAAATCACTTATCTGTGGTCATGTCTTCGGCTTCGTGTTTCGAGCCACGGGTTGGGCGCCAATCTGTAACACTATACATCCAACAGAGGTAAAAAATCTATCTACATTTAACAAATTACGTTTAATTATTAAGATATTTACACATATTTACAAGTTTTACTTAATATTTGACATTATTGAAAATGCAGAGAGCAGGAGGCCCTCGCACAAAACCAACACACCACAACGGACACTCTAACAGTCTTTTCTTTTTTTGGCTAAAACAAAAAGGTGCGCGCGCAGATGGCCGTTGCGCGCTGCTACAACTGTCATTTTAAACAAAGTGAACTAAAAATATATAGACATCAGTATAGAAATAAGTATTTTTTATTCTTTTTCATTTACATTGGCCGAAGGAGGATCGAAGGCCTAAATTTATGTTTTGTTCTGCTTACGTTCGGAGGTTAAAGTGAAGTCCTTATACTTCGCTAGGTACTCCATTAAACCCAATTACCTTGACCTTGACCCTTGAATAGATAGGGTACAGCTCTTTGCTACCAGCGTTCGTAAGTTCGATTCACAATGCAGGCATGGATGTTCGAAACCGTTCGAAATCGACTTTAAGCAGTAGGTTCCGGTCTCATCAGCTCTTGTGATACAAAATGGTAGACCATAGTGAATCAAACGAAACCTACATTTATATAAACAAATTCGGCGAATTGGGGACATTTGCATCGATTTCAGGTCACCTAGTACTCACATCCATTACACAACTTTACTAATGCAGGTGATCCTAAAAATATCTTCAATATTTGAGGTTCTTTATCTACTTAAATATCCAGTTTTCTACTTTTCACATCATAGATTTCTAGACAGCCAAAGTTGTGGGCCAACGCCTTCCTTGGAGATTTCCCCATAATGACTTCTCATTGATTTTTGATCTCCATTTTCTATTAATTGCTAGAAAATCAGATTTTACCGAATCAGCCCATTACCATTTCAGCCAAAGTCTTGAGGTACCTTATCCAGTTAAAATTTGCAGTTTTATACTTTCATCCTCATCATAGATGGACAGATACCTCAGCTCCAATGCCCTCTTCTGAAGATTTCTCCTTAACGACTTCCGATTGATTTTTGATCTCCAGTTCTTTTCATTTATTGTGAGAAAATGAGATTCTGAACCCATCTTAACCGCGGTTTTAGATACCTTATAGCCGATCCCACCAAAGTCGTTTAACGCTATCCGCGAATAATCTCGGTTTAAACGGAGAATTGCGTTCCCCCATTGGTTGGCGCCATGGTTAATCGTGGCTAATCGTAGTTAGCCATTAAACGACTGTGGTGGGATCGGCCCTTATCCAGTTAAATTTCCAGTTTGTCACTTTCATCCTCATCATAGATGGATAGATATCTCAGTTATGCTCCAATGCCCTCTTCTGAAGATTTCTCCTTAACGACTTCTCACTGATGTTTGATCTCCAGTTCTTTTCATTTATTGTGAGAAAATCAGATTCTACCGAATCAACTCATCTTAACCCCGTTCTTTAGTTACCTTATCCGCTTAAATTTCCAGTTTTCTATTTTCATCCTCATCATAAATGGATAGATGGCTCAGTTTATGATCCAATGCTCTGTTCTGAAGATTTCTCCTTGATGACTTCTGATTGATCTTTAATCTTCAGATCTTTTCATTTAATGTGAGAAAATCAGATTCTACCGAATCAACCCAATCTTTAGAAGAGGCCATTGGACCATAAGTGAACTATCTATCCATGTATGATGAAGATAGTGATGAGGCGATTTAGATCATTATTATAAATGATAATTAATATAATTGATATAATTAATAGGATTTATTAATTAATATAATTGCTATAAATTAAAACGAGAAGTAAATTGCTTGGGATCTAAATCTGACCTCATCACATCTTTTGTAAAGGGGAGAACCCCATAAATATTATTTCAACTGATTTTCATCGTGTGCGGGATTCTCGGGTGGGGTTCTGATCCCAGACCCCGGATTATAATTCCGTCTCCGTACACGATACTAAATAAGAATGTACCTTTGTGGAGTTATGTGATTAAGGTGCCCAATTTGAAGTAGCAACAGTGCCCAATTTGAAGGGGCAAGGTTATCCCATGTTTGCGGTTTCAAGGCGGGGTAAAGGAGACCAATAAATTTTTACACATCTTCTGATTGGACGAAGAGAAGTAAGAAAGGACAGAGATGAAAATAATATAAAATGAAGAGAAGTCGACTGTAAAAGTTCAAGGGTTGAGACTTTTCGACAGAGAAGGCAATCGAGTCGAGGAGAGAAGTCCGACTGTCAGAGGTCAGAAGTCGGAGGAGACGATTGTGACAGTGAGAATTCAGGAGTCCAAGGAGAATAGCCTTGAGTTCGACAGAGACTCCGGAAACGTTTGGAACCTCTCGCGGCTAACAGCAGTGTACCTGTGTCAAATATTACGGCCGCACCTCAAATACTCAGAAGGAAACTCTTGACCAGAGTTGATACGGAAGATTGAAAACTGCTACCACACATACCCAGACCTGGATAGCTCCCAACCAGCAATGTTCCTGGTACAACAAATAGATCCACAAAGGTACTCAGTATAAATATTTGAATTTGAGATTGGATCCTGTCTCATATATATACTTACCTAAGTGATAGAAAATTATTGTCAAATCTTAATTAGTGTAGCACCTAATTGAACGCGTTCGTTATAGGTGACTGGGGCACGTAAAATAGGTTTGTGGTCATATTGTCCTTCAAGTTCTTAATCAATACCTCTGGGGGTGGCAGGCCAAGCTTATATGTCTTCTGCTTGGTCTCTGCTTTAAAATTACGAGGACTCATTTGAGCATAAGTCGTAATTTCACCCTTGCGGTGGTCGTTACAAACGAAGGGCTCACCCCTTTGCCTTAATAAGAAGCAGCCTCGTGATTGGTTTGACCAAGTGGCATAAAACAACAAAAGTATATTTCGCAGAATCATTCCTTCCAAAATTTCGGTAGTATTTCCCTCCAGTTTTGTCTTGTCCAAGTTTCGGAAGTATATGTCAAAACAGGCTTGATTTGATCTTTGTAAATCAAAACTTTTGTCGTTCTAGAAACGAAACCTGGATTTAACAAATATTCTTAGATCACAGACAACCCTATATCCCAAATGTAATCGCTCTTTTTTATTACAAGAGATATTGTGCTATCATTACTAATGGGGTTTTATAAATTTGAAGCAGTAAAGTTTTCCAGCTTATAAAGACGACATTTCTGCTTCTAGCGTTTATTTTCTTTACAATTACCATTCCACGCATAAATGGTACTGATGGAGACGAATTGAAGGGAACAAATAAATCCACGAACATCGACTAGCGAAACCATCGATTGTTAATATATTTATTTCCATCTATTTTTCGACCGACAGAAAAGTTGCAAGCAGAAGGCTACGGGGTTCCACCTCCCACTTTCCTCGCCCTAAAATACGGGTCCGGCGCTTCCTCATTCTGTCGTAACAGATGTCACCCACCTTTTCAATCAAAACCCTTTCGGGGCGTATCCCGAAAAGCCGCTAGGTGTCATCTCGCGTTTAAAAATCGATTTCAGATAAATGGAAAAATTTTTCGCGCGCCAATGAAGTAGGTTATTATCTGCTCGCTCTGTCTCTCCGAGGAATCTTTTCCGAAATGATATTTTAGTGTCGTCATTAGCGGAACCTTTCCTCCCATAACGGAGATGCTTATCCGCGCCACCTACCCCCTCCTGCCTCCCTCCTCCTAAACTTCGTTCTCCCCCTCCCCTCCAACACCCCTTTTGCCCACGACAACCTTCTTATTAAGGTCGCGGAAACAGAGGTTCATGTCTCTCCGACATCTTGTTTCTGGGAGTGATTAATTAGGTTGTGACATATTCGAAATCCCACATTCCTTATTTTTGTCAGTCCTTCGAATTTCAAGCAT